>PVIY010004485.1:0-26151 GCA_004026745.1 Myrmecophaga tridactyla | reverse complement strand
GGTGCTGAGATGAGGAATGCCAAGCTGCTTAGGCTGCGCTACGTTGCATTCTCTCATTTAAGCACCAGCCAATCAAGCCAAACGTCACTCATTGCAGCAGACACGCCTCCCAGCCGACTGCAGATGTAATTGGCAACAGATGAGGTTCACATACCGTTGGCTTATGTCCGCAGCAACAAGACTAGGTATGCTCACCTGGCCAAGTTGACAACTGAATCTAACTAACACAGTCACTCTTATGCAAGTTTCAGTTAGCTGCTGCTATCTACCATAACTTGCCAAATCCCAACCAAAACCAATCTAGCCAATCCTAAAGAACACCTAGGACAATACTTAAGATTCTACAAAAGTTCCATGCATTAGGGTAACTTTCCAGAAACCTACAACCTCCAGGTGGGTCCCTGGACCAGATAAATCCTGAAACCAAGAGAGGCCAGCCCTTCCAGAATATCAGCTAGTTCCATCTCCCCACCCCATATTAGTGACAGACCTTTCCAATATGAAAAAGTTAGAGTGACCATAGCCCAAATACCCCTAAAGAATGGGATAGAAAAATTAAAGGTGATGGTGGAGTTATACAGAGAACGTAGGGTTTAACAAATGAGTATGATTGCTGAATCATTATATTGATATTTATTTTAGTCTCCACTGTCTTAGAGCAGCTAGAAGTGAAAACCTAAAATTGTGGAATTGTAACCCATACCAAACTTTGAAATCTGTTCTACAACTAATTGTTGTAATGTGCTTTGAAATTTATGGCTTTTTCTATATATGTTATTTTTCACAAAAAAGAAAAAAAAAGTCTATTATGATGATAAAAAACAAATTCCTCCAAGCCACCAATGTTCTGGAGCAGCTAGAAGGAAAAACCTGAGATGATGGTATGGTAGCCCCTGACAAACTGGGATCTGTCCTGTAACTGCTTGTTGAAGACTACTTTGATAATTATTGCTTTTTTCTTTCTTTGATTTGTATATATGTTATATTACAAAATTAAAAAGTAAAAAGAAAAAAGAATTACATCAAAAAAAATCAAGGAGTTATATATAGCTGATATAGTTATGCTTCTGCTGGAAGTAAAGAAGCTGAGCTGAATCTATTATTCTATGATCCTGTGAGTAAGAGTTTTTTTTTTACTTTTTACTAATTCAGGCTTTTAGAAATGTAATGAGTATTCAGTGGCTTAGGAATTTACAACAGTACTTGGTTTAACACTTAGATATCACAAAGAGAAAAGATAAACGTGACTTTGATTTTTAAATTTTTTCATTTTGGGGTCCATATTGATATTTCAAATACAACAAACCATGAAAAGTGAGTCAGTCCTCCCTACTCTAACTTCACCACTTGTAACAACATCAAGGAGGAAGGCAGGAATCCTAAGCTTTGATCAACAAAACATTGTGCCTATATAAATTTAGCTGTTATTGGATGACATTGTGTGTTGATACCTGTAAAAACACATTTAGCTAGATAAAGTACTTCCTTTTCTTTTCACCTTAGACATTTTATAATTCCCCCTATAAGAAAAGCTCTACCCCCTTTACCCCTCCCCTCTCCCACTTCGGCCCCAGGCTAATGCATTGAAGAAACTTAGAACTTCTAGTAACATGTCTGGTTACCAAGCTGCCAGAAATTGGAGTGTAACTCTGTTTACATACAAATCTGATTCGTATTCTTTGGAGAGTATCCACCCCATCGGTTCTACCCTGTTCAGAGAGCAGATGGAGAATTAAAGTGAGACTATTCTTATGTTTCAAAAGAATGATCTATTCTGGAAATTATTCTCTTTTTAGCAAAGTGAGCCATCAGAATGGGGAAGCATGTTGTATTTGTCTTCTGACAATGGATAATTAATTTCCTGATGTGAAACACATAATATACTATGAAATCATATTTTCCTCCAAAGCTGTGGGCAAAGATTTATTTTAGATTTTAAAATATTATTTGGTTTTGCTTCCTCTTTTAATTTAAATTTTATTAGAATGGTATGAGTCATTTACCCTGGACACATTGTTCCCTTCTGAGCTTATTGTGCTGTTTGCTTTTTTGGCAACTAAGGAAAAAGCAACTTGGGTAATTACAGAAGGAGTACTTTAGATTAGTGGTCCCATCCAATACAAAACCTATTTCCAATTCTGAGAAATTCACAAAACTTTAAAAGTTCCTGCATCCTAAAAACTTTTCGAAACTCACAAGATCAGTGATCTCATAGCAATTAACCTCACTAATATTTCTAAACACTAACAAAAATAGCAATATGATGTCAGCCTTTCAATTTGGTCAAATACATTATTCTAATTAAGATATTGGAGCTCTGGAGGAGACATAAGCACTTATTTATTATTTAATTGTTTAATTCAATAAATATTTATAACTAACCATGTGTTGTGCCCAGTGTTAAGATGCTAAAATCAAAAGTATGAGTATGGTGCATCAGTACATCTACCATGAATAAGCCTAAAATATGACTCAATGTCCTGGCAGCCAGTGATAGTGCATACTCTGATTATATGAGGCCATAGGTTAGAAAATGCATTCTGAGGGAATTAAAGGTACTAAGTTACAGCAAAGCCCAATTGAGAAAGATTAAGACTCAAGTAAGGCTTGGAGTGGTACTTGGAGTGAGGTGGCGGTGAGGGTATATAAGAAATATATATCACCAATTATAGCTGGAGGAAGTATGGAAGTTAGGGAATCAAAATTCTGGAATAGGTGAATATGAAATAAAGAGTAGGAATGGGTTTACAGAAGAGCACTATCACATGATAAAACTGTCATTTTACAGCTAAATTAAACTCACCATGTTGCAGAAATTTTGATTTGTTTTTAATCTATGTGCCCCTGAAGGTTCTGGAGGCATTGTCCCTTCTTTAAGTGCCAACACAAATTTATTTTGTATGCGTTCATGGATAATTAAAAATATATGACATACACATATTCTAAGGCATCTGGACTACCACCTGTATCTAATCACTACTGTGTGATTTCAGGACCATATCTGGTTTGGTGCTTAAAATACAATTCCCACAAAGTGGAAGCCAACTGACTTGATGGAGCACTGTGCCAATGAAAGTGTGTACAGTAATTTGATGAGAGAAAAATGGTGAATGTTATAAGGATACTGGACTCAGAATGTTATAAGGATATGGCAGAATGACAGTCCTAAGCTCAGCTTTTGAGTAGATATCTTATCACATTCCATCTTTGTATGTAATTTTTTACAGTAGTTCCAAAACCTAAAACAGTGATTGACACTCAACATATAGTTAAGGAAGTGAACAAAGCAGTAAATTACCAGTGTATCAGTTATCAGCGTTCATCGAGAAAACTTTCAATAGGCAGCCTCTGTATTTTAGATAGATGCTCTCTCTTGCCCCAAATTAAAATAGCAAGTTGACAGGCAAGCATGTAAACTCACAAATGCACCTTTTCTCATTAAAATCCAAAATCAGTGATTTAGTTTCAGGGACATTACATGACTTACGGACTTAAATGTCGTTAGCAACATGAAAGGTAATGGTTGTGTTGTCTTTCCTATATTTAATTTGTAAGTTTATTTTGGTTTCGTTATCTGAGCTAGCATAAAGCATTTATTAGCAGTTACAGTTATTGAATGTTGTTGTCCTTGAAGGAGTAAGAAAGCTAGCCTGTCTAGATTCACTCTTGAAGGCCAGTACAAATCACAAGGGAAGAGTAACATTTATTGCCAGCACATGAATTGACTGGCACAGCTTTTACAGGTGTCAGTAAGAATGGAGAAAACTCAATAAGCTCTATTACTGTTTACATCGCCTACCTCTGAGATGCCCCGACAAAACACTGGAAAATTCTCAAGGTTATATAGATTGAGAGCAGCAAAGAGCATATTTCCTTATTGTTCTATTATGATCAGAAATAATCCACTTAGAAATGGAGATTCAGAGCATTAAAAACAAAAATTAAAGACAGAAATGCTCCAAATTACAGTACATTAATTCAAAAAATGTTTTTAAGCATCAAAAATGACCCTGTCACAATCGTAAGCACTGAGTTCCAGCAGTGTAGACAATGAAGTCCCTGAACTTTCTATGACTAAGTGTTTTGATACCAAATTGTCCCTTCATAGAAAGGGATCCCCACTGGTCAAATCTGGGACAATTTAGTATCAAAACACTTCTGTCTACTGAATAAAGTAGCAATCCATAATGCCTGGCATTGCTATCTGTCAAACATAGTCCCAATTGTTCTTGGAGAAATTCCTTGATTTCTGGAATAAGGTTTCCCAGGCTCATTTGGTAACTGTTCTGCCTGCTCTAGAATTAACCATCTAATCCAAGGAGTCCTGTTTCCTTTTATGGGAGAATGGCATTAAAAAAAGAAAGTTCTTAGTGTTGTGTGAGTTCATTTCTTTCATGGTATCACTCTTCCCAGACTCTGGTGCTCAGAGCTAGGGAATAAATGCGTAAGTATTTTACATCCACGTTCCCCCCCCTTTTCATATTTGTAAGTCTCTTGTTTTACAGTGAGAAATCTGGCTTCTTTTAATTTATTTAATTTCCCAACCTCAGGGTACTGTTGTGCTACCAACAAGCTGTCCTTGTCTCAACCCCTTTCAGGCCTTTTCCCATGATTAGAACTCTCTGATGGTTTTTGACTGTATTATCAAGAAAACAAGGAAACAAGGAATGAAAAGAGAGTAAGGGAGTCTGGGAGGAAGGAAGAAAGGAAGGAAAGGAACTTTTGATTTTGAACAAGGAAAATAGTGGCTATGTAAATTTTTTTTTAAATAGTGTAAATCTATGATGTTTGATAATTTATCAATGTTTTAATGAAATTGGTTTAAAGTGATATTTTATTAATAAACTACAATGCAAAATGTATTTTTAGTTTCCATAGGTGTACCTTCCACTACCCTGTCTCTTAAAATCTAGCATTCTTCTTTAACAGTATCAGTAGTGTGTTTCGATTCCACATTGCTGTTTACACTGTTTTTCAGTCTTTCATGGGAAAAGGAATGAATACGCAGACTTCAGAGGGATATGCTGTCCAGTTTTTTGGAGAAAATGAGAGCATTTTTAATTTAAAAAATATGAGTAAATTAAAAATAAACACTCCAGGGGAAAAAAATCCAGAAACCCTCAACAGTTTGTGAGCCTTGAAAGAAGTTCAAAATGGAAATGTCCTGACATTCTTATTTTGAAAGGTTGAGCTTAAAAATAAAAAATGACCTGACAAACACAAACCTTGATTAAACACTGGACCATAATGTTAAAAAACGAAGAGGTTCTTAAGTCTGAAAGAAATATGCTGACAGGCAGGCAATATTCTCCAAAGGAAAAAAAAAAACAGTGAATTGTGGCTAAATTTCAGTTAACATTTATGATTAGATATTACTCTGGGGAGATAGACTGGTATATTTAGTTGAGAGTTTTAATTAACAAAAGAATCACAGCTGGAAAAACTTGCTTCTTTGATTTTCTCGGCTATCATTCATTCTTCTAATCTTTCTAACACCTGGAAACACTGATTTTGACTCACAGGAGCATTTTGTTTTCAGTTATTCTGTAGCCATTTCCAAATCTTCAAAGTCTGGTTCTTATTTTTAAAAAAGCTAGTTTTTCAATACATCATGAAGCTTCAGAGGCTGTTTTCCAGGACCCCTGCTCTCGATTTTTTCTTGGCCATCTTGAAGATGTATCAAAGATTTGTTCCTGAACTGACTGGGTGCCAAATTTCCTGAGTGACAAAATGGCATTCAGTCACCCAAAAATTATGTTTAGAGGCCTTTACTATGTGCAATATCTCCATGGGACAACAATATCTCATAAAACATGCAGTCATGGGAGAGTTTATGACCTAGAAGTGGGGAGTTAGAAATACAAAGCTATAAAATTCCAGAATGTTCCTTGTTGAGTTGGCTATCTTAATAAGATTCTTAGTTGCAAATTACGGAAACTAATTCTGATAAACTTAAATAGAAAAGGAAGACTTGTGGAAAAAATCAGTGGAAAGCCTGGAAATCACAGCTCAGGAAAAGAGCAGGAAGCAAGGATAGCTTGGCTACAGGAAGTAGGATCTGTTTAAAGCTAAGGTAGGTGGTGGTGACGGTGGTGGGTGGCTCACAGAAAAAGAAGAGGGTTAGGTAAGGAGGCAGTGCCTGTGATTCTCATCTTCCTCAGATCATGATGGCAAGCACTGAGGGTGCCTGAGAAAATAATAGCTTTAGCACCGACAGTCCCGTGTCCTAGCAAACTCCTCGGTTGGTCACAACAGCAACATCTGGGTGAAATCCTATCCTTGTACAAGAAAGACATTTAAATATCAGTGATGATTATAGAAAAGTCTGTTATATAGGCAACATATAAAATGCTGGAAAAAAAAGAATGAATTCTACAAAAACAGCAATTTAGTAGGCTCACTCATCTGTCACTTTAGTTAGCCTTATTGATCCATAGCTCCATGTAGGCATAGAGTTTTAGAAAATTTTGCTACGTTCTTCATGATCCATATTAAGCTCCCTATTCACCATAGAACATTTAATAGTAGTTCTATTCTCCATTGGAACCTTCCTCCTCCTACAACATTAGTATTTGTTAACTCACGATATAGACATTACACTATCTCTCATTTGGCAACTACTCTTTTTTTGGCAGGTGCTTTGCTGAGTGTTCTACATACCTTATCTCATTTAATCCTTGCAAAAATTCTACAAGCCACTATGGTGTCAGCATGTTAACAGATGAAGCAATTGAGTCTGAGAGATCGAGGTATGTTTTCATGGTCACATATCTTGTAAGCAGCAGAGCCAAAAATTAAATGCACTTTATTTGACTCCAAAGCTCATGCCTTAACAACTTCATCGAAAATGTCTCCCAGTTATCACTGACATTTTTTTCAATTGCATTATCTCTCTGGAGGGCAGGAAATAGCTCTTACAATAACTATACTTTGGGTAGAATAGCAATTCTCAAACCCAGGGAGCTTTTAAAAGTAATAATGCCTAGGCTTTGCCCATGGAAATTCTGATTTAATGTGTTTGGTATGGGTCTTCACCATTATATATATATATGATAAAAATCATATATTTATATATAAGATATGTTAATATATCTTACATAAATAATATATATTTATATTATATTTATTGTGTGACATATATATCACACAAGATTTCTCATTGTAACCATTTTTAAGAATACAGTTCAGTGATATTAAATATATTCTCAATGCTGTGCTCTCTTCCCCTTTCATTACCCAAAGTTTTTCACGACCCCAAACAGAAACTCTGTACTTATTAAGCTCCCCAATACCCTCAACCCTGGTCCCTAGTAACCTGTAATCTACTTTCTGTCCCTATGAATTTTCTTCTTCTAGAAATTTCATACAATTAGATCATTTAATATATTTTTTAAAAAACCTCACTAGGTGATTCTTCTGTGTAGCCGGTGTTGAGAAACCACTGCTAAAGAGTATTAACTGATGCATCTCTGAGATCATGGTAGTGTGAGCAACTGAGAATGAGGAGCTGATCCTAGGGAAGTTGAGGCAGATTTGAAGGGTCAGATAGGTATCTAAGCAAACTCATGGTCTTCTAAACTAAATTAAAACAAGCATGGACATCAAGGGCTTTGCTAGCCATGTAGACAGTTAAAAATCAAGTTTATCAAGTTCCTTGGTAATAAGGGCTCATAGTTTTTATGCTTTAGTCATTATAAAGGGTTAATAACTTAAAAATTTCAATCTCAAATTAGTTAAGCATATACATGTATCACTGAGCATTCAAGTATCATTGAACAAACTGCACTTGATTACATTAATATTTTTCTGAAGAATAATGATCTTTCTGTTCACATCAACACCAGCACTGTAATTATTTCAGCTCTTCTCACACATTTTATTATATCCATCACCCTTGGTCATCCACTGTTGAAATAAAAATGCACAGAACCACTGCAACAAAGCAACTTAGCTGCAAACCATAATGTTGCACCCTCAATTTTAAGTCTGGGAAAGAAGAATTTGCATAGTATCAGCTGATGGGTAAATACAGTGAAAATCCCACCCCTAATTAATTGATTTCCAAATATCCAGTTCCAGTTTCGAATTCTCCCCAGGGAAGAGAAAAGTGACTACCATGAAATAGAACAAAGAGAGGATTCCAATCTAGACAGCTGGGAACTGGGAGAGATATCAAAATTCCAGGCAGATATACAGGAAGCCAGTGATCTGCAGGCAATAAGCTATAAAGCAAGACCAATAGTCAGAAAGGCAGCAACTATAACCTGGGGATTTTTGTAACTGCGGTGCCCCTGTCCCAGTTCAGGAGCATTAACAGAGTTCTGTCCAGGCAGGACCTGATCTCAGTATAGCAAGTTGTACTGTCAGGTTGAGTACTTGAGTGCTGGGGACTGAGGGGCAGTGGGAGGAGGGAAGTGATTTTGACAACATAATGGATGCCCCCAAATCCTTATTGATTGAATTATGTCATAGCTAAAGATAGGGCCATTATACTCACTGAAACAATTAACCAGCTTACACTAAATTATCTCCATGACTGGTGATATATAACAGCTCTTAGAAGTAAAGAAAAAAGGACACATTGAATTTTTTGAATGTTTTCCTTCTGGATTTGAAATGATCCCATTGAAATCTGTGTTAAAAATACTTTTTAATGTAGTACTCTATATATCATTTGCTAGGAAAAACAAACTCAGTATAAAAGCAGATGTGGTACTTCCGTATAGCACCCACAGCCTAATAAAGTCATTAAATTGGTCCCAAACACCAGCACATATATATATATATATATATATATATATTAAAATAGTTGACAATGAAAGCATATCTTTTGGGAGTATAGGCTGGACCATCTGTCAAAGGGAGAATTGAAACCATATTTCCATTAGATGCGGTCATTGATCATCTGGTGAAGATTTCTGTAGACAAATTGCATAGACCATGTCATTTTCTATTATCTTATCTAACATGTTCAGGTCTCAGACATTCTTCAAAGTAAGGCAATTTGGCTCTCAGGACTTGAGCAGGATTGTTAAAAATGTGATTCTAGGAAAAGAGCTCTATAAACATCAGTTGGAAAAAATGTTGTTGGAAAAAATGTTGGAAAAAATGGATAGAGGCTGTATGTGAAATCTGTGCATTAATATATCAGCCTTAGTATTCTCTAACACTAAAGCTCACAAGCAGCAATGATTAAAAAATTTTAGTATTTGATTTACTTATGTCATAGATAGGAAAAGAACAAAAAAACTAAAAGTGAATTAAAAGGAAAAGCAATGAAGAAAGATTTGATATTATTTGGAGAGAGGCCCTAGGGATAAATATTACTGCATTATTAGAAATACCTTGAATTAGCTAGTGCCCTTTTCAGTTATAATTGTGCATACGGGTCTAATCTATTAATTATTATCTTTGAATACTGACAGAAATAGAAATGTATATATCACTTCTCAGAAAATGGAGTTACCTCCCAATTTCTACAAGTTTGGGGCAATTCTTTGGAACATATATCCTGGCTCTTTTTTAAGTTTAATTCTCCCATCCATATAGAGAATCATCTAATTAGATAACTGTACAGTATTAACATCTCATGGGTTTGTATAAAGATCAAATAATAAATGTTCTTTATCCTCACGATTCATCATTACTATAAATAATATAAAAAAACTCAACTTTATTCAGATTTCATCAGTTTTTCCATTTTCATTCTCTTTCTATTCCTCATAACATTGCTTTTGATATAAACCTTCATCATTAGATTAAGGTAGTGCTTGTAGAGTTTCTTTAGCCATACTTACAATCAGATTTGTTTCTTACACTTACAATATTGTGCTACTATCACACAGTATTGTGCTATACATTTCCAAACCTTTACAATCAACCGTATTATGCGTTCTGTAATCCTTAAACATCAATTGCCCAATCTCTACCCTCTTTCTATTTCTTGTTTACCTATGCTCTCAAATTTAACTCTCAGAGTTTGCTCATTATAGTTAATTTTTATTAGACTATACAAAATTTTTCTGTAGTTTCTGCTCAAGATCCTTTCACATCATTGCATGCATTATAACTTCATTCCTTACTCCAGATGCACAATATTCCATCGTATGTATACACTCTTGTTAGCCCATCCACTCATCAGTCGATAGACACTTGGGCTGCCTCCATCCATTGGCAACTGTGAATAATGCCACCATCAGTGTCAGTGTGCAATTGTCTATTCATGTCCCTGCTTTCAGTTCTTCTGAGTATATAACTAGCAATGGGATTGCGGATCATATGGCAATTTTATACTTAGCTTCCTGAGGAACCACCAAAGTGCTCATGGTTCATTATTAACATATGATTATTTTATTTAGCTTTTCTCATATATATGTTTCATTGTCTTACTGAGAAGACTGTAAATCCTTGAAGGTGTGATTTGATGTTCTACTTTCATTTATGCTTCATTTCATTTAGCATTGTGCTATGCACCTAGTTGCTATATACACTTATTTGTTGAATAAGCCAGTAGATAATGTATACGAAATAGCCTAAAGGAATTTTAAGTATCAATAAATATAAATTAGTTTATATCAGCTAGTTTAGCCCATTAATTTACCAGCTTACCTTTTCTGATATAGCTAATACCTCTAAATTATTAGTAAACTAAATAGAAAATGGCATCCTTTACAGGGAAGTATACAACTTCGTTTGTTCTTCCCTGCTATCAGTGTTCAAATATAAAATATAACACCTCAAAAAGGTTAGTTCTTATTTTTCCAGACTTAGTTGTCTCAAAAAATATTTGCAAATTTTGAAAGACTCCATCCCACACCTAGCAGGCTTGACACACGGCGTAAGAAAAAAAAGCAATTTGCTACCTAAAAATATTATGATCTGCTAACTCGTGATTTCATTGATAGTTGACACATGTTTTCTTGTGAGTCTTCAGCCTAAACAATTTCCACTGCCCATATCTATATGTACAGGAGCAAATTGGGCTAATGTGTATTAAGAGCCAAGGGTAGGGGGAGAGATAAGGTCAGAAGAGGATGAGAAGGGCGCCATTACAGCATATTCTTATTAGTTCTGGCTAGGTACCTTTTCCTTCTGTCTACCTCTCTAGATTGGAACTGGCAGGGTTTTAACTGTGTTATGAATGTTTTTGTCTCTGTCATACTAAGAAGAATCTTAGAGATAAATGTGTCCTGATCTGCTCTCAGTGATCAATCTTGCTGGTGTGTATTCATCACCATATCTCTCTATGTGTTGGTAGGCCATAATATGTTGGCTGAGGAAAAGGATAAGAAAAATATATTTAGGGTCAAATATAATGGTACTTTAGAAAACTTGCTGATCATAAGTTTGACCTGGACTGTCATCATGGAAGGTTGCAAATTATTCAGAGGTGAATATTTTAACTCACATGTTTATTTTCACAACTCTTATAATGAGGACTGTTTCCTCATTCCATTCTACATAACTTTTTAGCAGTCTGCACACATATGAAGAACATGTGTTATTCAAAGCATTGATATTTTTTGGCCGGTTCTAAAGTGTCAGGTATTCCAGTGAAGTAGCATCTTCTATTTATTAGGTGTTCTAGTTTGCTAGCTGCTGGAATGCAATATACCAGAAACAGAATGGCTTTTAAAAAGGGAAATTTAATAAGTTGGTAGTTTACAGTTCTAAGGCTGAGAAAATATCCCAATTAAAACAAATCTATAGAAATGTCCAATCTAAGGCATCCAGGTAAAGATACCTTAGTTCAAGAAGGCTGATGAGATTCAGGGTTCCTCTCTCATCTGGAAGGGCACATGGTGAACACAGATCATCTGCTAGCTTCTTCTGCCTTCCTGTTTCATGAAGCTCCCCGGGGGGCATTTTCCTTCTTCATCTCCAAAGGTTGCTGGCTGGTAGACTCTGCTTCATGGCTATGTCATTCTGCTCTGCTCTCTCTGAATCTCCTTCATTCTCCAAAATGTTTCCTCTTTAATAGGACTCCAGAAACTTATCAAGACCCACCCAAATGGGTGGAGACATGTCCCCTAATCCAGGTTAACAACCAATGTTGATTAAATCACATCTCCAGGGAGATGATCTGATTACATTTTTAAACATACAGTATTGAATAAGGATTATTCTGCCTTTATGAAATGGGATTTTGATTAAAACATGGCTTTTCTAGGGTTCATACATCCTTTCAAGCCAGCAAGGATCCACCCTCTGGACCCTAAAAAGGACATGTTTTCACCATATACAAAATACATTCATTTCAAAACAATATCAGAAGCCCTTAAACCATTTCAGTAGCAATACAAATGAAATACAAAGTTAGAAACAGTACAAATTCCTATCAAAGTTAGTTACAGGCATGGTCTGTTCTAAGACAAAGTTCTCCTCTGCCTCTGGATCTATAAAAACTCAAAACAAATTATTTGCTGCCAGCATACTAAGGAGGAGCATTCATAGGATACATATACCCAATTCCATAGGGAGGAAGGAACACAGGGGTCATTAGACCCATACAGTTTTGAAAACCTGCAGGGCAAAGTCCATTAGATTTCAAAGTCTGAGAGTCTTTTATCTTTGGGGCTTTAGAAAGCAGCAGTCCCACCCTTTCCAAAGGCATACACAGAGGCCTGCCTCTCTCTGAATGCAACCTTGGGGGACATTGGGGAGACCACCTTTTTCTCAACTCCACCCTCTCTAAGCATTGGGGCTGCACCTGGGCTCTCTGCCATCCCCAGTGCACACACTCAATCCCTCCATGTGGTGGCAGCCAGGCTCTCTCCAAACCCCAAGGAATGTGCTTCACCCTCTCCAAGGCCGGAGGTGGCATGACTCTTCTACTGCAATGAGGTGGAAGGTCCATCCTCTGCCTTTGGGGCAAACTTACCCTCTTCACGTGCTTGGTAGGTCTGCTCTTCTGGCCTGAGGCTTCTTGACTTCAGACCTCAGCCTCCATGGTTTTGCCTCCGAAGTTATTTTTACTCCAGTGTGTCTCTTCTCTGTCCCTCTCAGTTCTGACTGGCAGTGTTCTCTTTATACATATCCTGCAACACTGTCATTGGCTCTCTGTGCAGTAGCCTTGGATCATGCCCATCAGACATAAGGAGTTTCCACAAATCCTTCCTGTATAACTCCATGTCCAATCCTGGCTTTCTCTGAAATGGCTGACTGGTGGGGCACTATTCTCTGGGGTCTCCCTTCCTGAAGCCCAGAATTTTCCAGGAAATCAATTTCTGGTTTCTTTGTACTCAAGAGTTCAGTTCTCAGCTTATCTCTCTCCTGTCGCATTTCACTATAAATTGTGAGGAGAAAGCAGGCTGTGCTTTCCACATTTCATTTGGTAATCTCTTCTGCTAAATATCCAAGTTCATGGCTTTTAAAATCTCTCTTCCAGCCAAAGCCACTAGTCAACTTTACCAGATTATCTGCAGTTTTTAAACAAGAATCACCTTCCTTCCAGTCTGTAATGACACACGTCTCATTTCTGTGTAGAGCCCGCTCAGAAGTATCTTTAGAGTCCATGTTTCTACCAACAGTCTCTTCAAAGCATTCTAGGCCTTCTCCATCAGGCTTCTCACAACTCCTCCAGATACTTCCCCTTATCCATTTAAAAAACCCTTTCAACATGTTTGGTATTTACAAACCGCAGCAGCACCACACTCGTACCAAGATCTGTTCCAGTTTGCTAACTGCCAAAATGCAATATACCAGAAACAGCATGGCTTTTAAAAAAAGGGAATTTAATAAGTTGCTAGTTTACAGTTCTAAGGCTGAGAAAATGTCCCAATTAAAGCAAGTCTGTAGAAATGTCCAATCTAAGACATCCAAGGAAAGATACCTTGGTTCAAGAAGGCCAAATTATGTTCAGGGTTTCTTTCTCAAGTGGAAGGGCACATGGTGAACACGGCATCATGTGCTAGCTTCTTTTCCTGGATTCCTGTTTCATGAAGCTCCCTGGGAGGCATTTTCCTTCTTCATCTCCAAAGGTTGTTGGCTGGTGGACTCTGCTTCATGGCTATGTCATTCTGCTCTGCTCTCTCTGAATCTCCTTCATTCTCCAAAATGTTTTATAGGACTCCAGAAACTTATCAAGACCCACCCAAATGGGTGGAGACACGTCGTCACCTAATCCAGGTTAACAACCACTCTTGATTAAATCATATCTCCAGGGAGAAGATCTGATTATATTTTCAAACATAGAGTATTGAATAGGGATTATTCTGCCTTTATGAAATGAGATTTTGATTAAAGCATGGCTTTGTTAGGGTCCATACATCCTTTCAAATCAGCACATTCTGTAAGTCTTTTTTTCATCATATTTGAGCAGTTATGAATGGGCAGGAGGATCTTGAAACTTTTTAAAAAGATTACAGCACATATCCCTTTTTCCTATACTTACTTCAAAATAAGCTCTAGTGAGTCTGAGAAATGTGAAAATGTGATAACTTACATTGTTCTTAAATCTTATAATTAATTGTAGGCCTTAGTGATCAATGGGAGTATTGTTAAAGTTTGCTCTGATTACAAGATTACCTTTTTCTGTGTATGAACTCAGAAACAGTTAATATTCCCCCTCAAAATGATTAATTTCTTCCCATCTTATTACAAAGAACACGTTTTTAATTATTTTTACGCTTTTTCTGCTGTTTGTTAACAGCTATTCCTTAGCTCCACCCACTGGTTTTCAGGTAAAATTGTACTTTCTAACACACAAAAATGCCAGAATATCATACTTAATGTCTGTTTTCAGCTCAAGGATGCATTTTACAAGGAAATGGCTTTTAGGTCTTGTTAGGAATGACTTCCTTACAGTTTTAATCAAAACTGACTCAAAGAATATATCTCCCTGATGATTAGTTAATACAGTTAAGACTAGAGTTCATCTGCAGGAAATATAATATGAATTTCATTTACATTTCACTCAGTTACCTGGACTATGCAGAGTAATCCCCAAATAATTGAAAGAGTCAAGAATTTAAAAGTTTTCAAAATTAACATATCTGAAGAGTCATTTACTTAGATATTTAAAATAAAATAAAATAATTGTGCTTATTTTTGAGCTCTTCTGAAAGCTCCTAGTTATAAAGAAAGGGGCCTTAGGAAAGGAAAACATCATTTTTATTGTTTCCATGATAAAAATGCCAAATCTCAAGATGTATTCACACAGTCCCCTATCCAAACAGCATTTCACTGAATGAACAAAGACAAGACTGTCACAGCATTTCTCTTTGGGAGAACTCGGTTCCACCGCTCAGGCAAATGTATCAAACTTTGAAAGGCTGGATCCCTGGGATAGAATAAAGCCATAAAGCATGACTAGGAAGAGCCTTTTTCTCATGCTATTATTAACATCCATCAAAAACCCAGAGTCTTTTCTAATACCCTTTCAAATTGACTCCTTCCCATCAAACAAAATTACTTGTGACTTCATTCACAAAACAGGCTTTTGGCTTCCCGTCAATAAGTGGCGACATGTTTTTGCCAACCCAACCAACAAGTCCATCTATTTGACGTGATATAAAATGCAGCTTCAGTCAGTGGAATCATTTATAGGTATAAGGCAAGAGAAGAAAGCTTAAAGTAGACAGAGGCTAAATATATTTAATCCGCCTTGTACATTGTGCCATCTCAGTGGAATCAGACATATTTCCCTCACTAAGCCTTCCATCACCATCAAGAAAGGAGCTATGAAGTATGTTTATGATGAACTTTTGAACTGTCTGAACTTATTCTATACATTGAAATATTGCCTTGAAAATGTTATTTTTTCAACTAGTGACATGACAGCTAAAGCTGTTGTGCTCTGTATCATTCAGATGGAAGGTATTACTCTGAGAATTACATTTACTAGCATTAGTCCAGGTTCCCTGAAAAAGGGTAAGCTGTGTGATGAATAATTAATATTGGCAGAGTCACTATAAACCTCTCTATAGATTCCATCGTACTCTACTGGAGCGCATCCCAAGTGCAAAGCAGCTTTGATTTAATTCCTTGTCCATTCCAGATTTGCTTTTCTTTTACTAGCCTGCTCTCTATGCAAGACATCATATAAATAAAATTAGTGTTTCTGTCTTGAATCATCACTAGACTCGAGTTAGTGGTTGCATGAAAGGCTAATTTAAACAACAGGCAGGGCCGGTGCCTTATATAGAAGGCAGGAAGGAGCTTCGTCCACTACCATCCTTGGCAGTCATACCATGTCCCGTTAGAATGAATCATATTCACATTATATGCATGATATATCATACTAGGGTAAACTAAAAGCTTACTTTCACAGAGGCAAGAATGAAAGAAAGCTTCAAAGAACATTAGCTTATCCTCTGACTTTCTGAGGGCTACAATTAAAAAGACCCAGAGAATTATCTGCCAACTCCTTAATATTATAATTCAGACAAGTAGTCACCACATTCTCCTTCTGTAAGTCATTACCAGGTCTGCCAGCCTCTATAGTTAATAAAGTCTGCTTGCTATTTAACCCAGCCATGAAAATAGTCTCTGGCCCAAGTACACTGGTCCCAGAAAAAGATAGGCAGTGGATCTAATTTTTAGCATGGGATGAGAATGAAATAATTTAATTTATTTTCTTTCCACTTTACAGAAATTTTCCTTTTGGTTTCTTTTTGATAATCAGCCTTTTTGAAAAGCCTCAGCCTATTAACTTGTGAGACAGAGTCTTATTACAATATGGAACTTTGTCTGGACTTAACTATGCTTTGGATCAAAATATATTCCTGGGAAAAGAAAATATAGTGAAGAGCAGCCAGCTTGCACCATGGGCTCCTGTCCTATTCCAAAAATACCAGCAAATAATAATTTACATTTACTGAGTTCTGACATTTTGGAGTACAAGTCTGTATTTAACCCTTAATATAGTAAATATCTTTTGATAATTAAAAGTTCATATAGTTCTGAGTTTTTGGTGTGAAAAACCAAGATAGGAAGCCTAGAGTAGAGTGAGGAAAGTCATAATAAATTTTAGGAATTTACAAGGAAAGTCATTAATTGCCTATACATTTCTGATAGTAGTAATTACGAGAGATCTTGTGCTATTCTGGGATGACACTTGTCATGAAAGGCAGGAGAATTTTTAGTATTTCTGGCAAAATGTAGTTCACTATTTATTTTCATTATCATATTTTCTGAGCTGCATAACTGACAGAAATGGGATATTCCAAGGCAAAGTTTTAAATAAGAAGATGAAACCTTTAGTGGTTTCTAGGAACATCCCAGCAGGGAATGAGTCATTCTTGAATTTAATAATCCTTCCACTCCCAAATCTCATCAGGGGGTTACTTTATAACGTCTCCAAACATTATTGTTTGTCTATTTGTTTCTCAAGTCAGCAGTCCTATTTTTGAATTTCCACAAAAACTGATTTCAAACCTTTTCCATTCTCCTCAAACCCTGAACTTTCCATCTCCCTCCTCAGTTTCTGCAAAGAGTTGTCTCTCCTGTTTTAATGAGAACACAACAACATAAAATAGGAATACTCTTTCCCACCACCAGAAAGACCAACATGCTCATCTGCTCTTCCTTTCCTTTTGTTACATGGAACACATTTTCATTCCTTTCTGAGATCAATCTGTCCATTTATTTTCCTAGGAATTTTGAAAATTCTGTGGATTCCTTCTTCTCTTTTGCTTCTTTTACCCTTCCAATGAACCTGTAAATAGTATTATGTCTCTCTTACTATAAAACTAATTATATAAGCTAAACAAAATAAAATAACATTACTCTTTAGCCTATTATATGCCTCTGGCTACCTCCCCATTTCTCTTTTACTATTTGCATTCAAATTTTTTGAAAGGGCAGTCTGTTTATTTTCTGAACACATTTCTTCTTTTATGCTATCTGGTTTTGGTCCCCCACAGTTCCATTCATATTTCCCTGTCAAAGTTATCACCTCAGTTTTAGAAAATGAGATGGATATTTATCATTCACCTTTTGACATCATTTACAACCATTGATCATTCCCTTCTTGAAACCCTCTCATCCCTGCATTTCCATGATACCATACTAGTTTGGTTTGTTTGCTATATTTTTATTCTTAGTCCTTTCCTTACTTGTTCTTCTTCCATTTGATGATATAAATTTTACACTGTTTTACTCTCTCTTGAGGGAGAATTTCCTGAAAAAATACCTGGCTCTAATTCCCAATTGTATGCTAATGATTTCCAAGTAAATAATTGTACTAGATAGCTCATATAAGCTTCAGATCTACTCAGCCAACTACGTGGACACTACATGTAGTTATTCTATCTGATGCCTCAAATATAACCTAAACAAAAGAGACTTACAGTTTTTCTCTGTAATTCACTATTCTTGTGTTCTCTACTTCAGTGAATGGCAAATTCTTTAGCCAGTTGCCCAACTATAAAATCGAGTGTTATTCCCTCTTCTTTATCCCCCAAATGTATTAAGTCTCAGCGTCCTGGATATTCAGTCTTCTACTTATCTCTCAAACCAATCAACTTTTCTCTACTGAGTCTGAGTGCTACTACCCAGACTCACCCAACATCTATCACCCAAATTCTGGCAGCAATTCCCTAATTTGTCTTTCAACCTTTAATATTCCCCCACCCATTTTCCAGCTTGTAGATCCCTAGAAGGCTTACTGATCATGTTAGGCTTATGCTTAATACTCATTAGTAACAACCCATGGCTTACACTAAAATTCAAGTCTCTTCACAGAACTCACAACCACTTCGTGATCTTCGCCCCTGTTCGGTTCTCTAGTCTTACCTTATGCCAGAATGAAGTGTTTAAAATAATGTTTCTCATTATAGAAAATGTGGATATGTCTTTCTCTATTTGTTTTATTAATTTAATGATAATTTCAAGAGGTTTGTGAATTTGGACTGCAGTCTTTTAAACTGCCATCATTATTTAAACTGTTCTATAATAATTCTAAAGTTTAAATCTCACCAAATTTTAGATATTTGAGCTCTCTGCAAACTGTAACTGGTTCCTTAGGAGAAGGAAGTTAAAGAAACTGAGCTGCTATCCTTTCATACCTTTTCTCCTAGCAAATATCCTAAGTCTCCATGCTGTGAGAAGAAACCAAGAACCTCTCATAGATACTCTATCTGTTATGGGCCTGGAGGACATATCTAACATGGGAAGGAATAACTTAAGGAAGTGCTTTCAGTGACTCAGACCTCTTCTTTCTTTCTCTGAGCCTTTTGAAGTTACTTAATAAAATGTGATACCGGATAAAATCTTGGATTCGTATAAATCTGATTTGACAATCTGATCCTCTGTGTCAGCTTCGACTCAACACTTCCTTAGACCAGTGTAACAGCTTTCTGTGGATGGTTATGATAAAGTCTATGAATTATTTCAAGGTAGCTAGAATCATGGCTACTCTTTCTCTTTCTGAATTCACTTAAACAGAGCACTTTAAAACACTGCTTTTCTCCTTTGTTTATAAAATATTTGAAGGAGAAGTAAAGCTCAGCCTTACACTCCATTAGTAATGCTAGCAATTAGTTTATACGTTTTAGACAGTTTTAAAATCCATCAATTTTTTTCTAAAAGCAAATTTATTCTTTCAGAGAGCAATACTAAGTGGACGAAAATGGGTGATTACTGAAATGAGTATTACGGACAGATAATTTCATTAGATATTTAATTGATTCTCTGAATAAAGACTCTACCACACATTGTACTTGGCCTTATAGTATTAAAAAAGCGAACTATTCATTTATTACAAATGATATGACATTAGCTGGAGTGAGAATTCTTGGAAAAATTCTTACCATGAAACTAATTAAGTAAACTAAGCAAAATAAAATAATATTACTCTTTGAAGCAGAACCATTGATACTTACTGCCTCACAGGCCCTGAGAAGTAGATGGAAGAAGAGATGGAAGAAGGGGGAGCAGAAGTGAGTTATAACAAGATACATTGCCTTGTTTTGAGCAAAGTCATATTGAACTTTATTCTGAGCTATATGCTCAGAATATAGCATAGAAATTAGGATACTCTGATATAATTATATAGGACAAGTCTTTTAATGGAAGTGATTTCCTAGTCTTGGTGAATCATGAAAAGTCTATTTGAAACACTACAATAATGATTTGACATCTGCCAAGTTTTCGGTGTCTGTTTGCTGAAGAATAACGAACTTTCCTAAATTTGCTTTTGCTTTTTTAAAAAAATATTTTCTCAGCTAATCACAGAAGCTTATTGTTGTATTGTAAGAGAATCTTATATGAACCTTTAAACAAATATGAACACACTGAGGAAGAAGGGGTAATGTGGCACATTTAGGTCTCAGCTAAGTACTAGAAGTCAGAAGTTTCAACCCCAAAGAAGTGCAAGTAGTAACTTAAAAATAGCCAAATTGGGGGTGCCAGGGTAGTTCAGTGGTAGAATTCTCGTCTGCTATGCGGGAGACCCCAGTTTGATTCCTGACCCATGCCCTTCCCAAAAGCAAACAAGCAAGCAAACAAAGAAAGAAAAAACAAGCAAAAATTCAACAAATGGTGCTGCAATAACTGGATACTCAGATGGAAAAAGAATGAAATGTGACCCCAGGCATGTAGCATACAGAAAAAAAAAAAATAGGCAAATTACTATAAATACTTTAAATGCTCTTGTGACATTCTCTCTAAAATTTTGCATTGTAAAAAACCCAATTAGAATTTGAAATTCACAGAAATAATTTCTAAGAAATTAGCAAAAGTAGCAAGAAACATTGTAATTCAATTTAGATAAATGTATGCTAAATGCATTGTTTTGAAAGATGTGAAATTTCTGTTTTGCCATCCATCCTGAGAATTTCTTCAATCATTGTTTTAAAAAAATGACTACACTGGGCTTTATAAACACCCTGAATTAGAATCTCTGAAGGATATTTTTTCTCTGCCCACTCATAAACAATTGCCATTTTTTTTGGAGCATGTTTTGATTTGTCCTTAAGTGTGTGCATAAGATATTCAGATTGTGAATTTTGCCCTTATGGTAATTTAAGAAAATTCAGTGAATTTAAGATATTTTCTTTACATCTTCCCAGAATGCTGGAGAAGTAAGCGTGAAAGTCAGGTGGTTTAGGCTATCGGTGAATCATGAAATGCTTCTTGTGCACAGTATAGCTGTTGGCTACACACTCTTTTCCCTACACCGGTAGTCTGAAATGGATACAAGCCATCTAAGCCCCTCAGAGGCCCAGACAGATAATTAAAGTGAATGACAGTGGCGGAGTGATAGATAAAAGCAATAGCTTAGAGTGCTAAGAGGCGGGTCTGCACTCAACTGCAGCTGATGGCTGCCATACCAGAATGCAAGCCCAGGGGGGTCGAAACTTCTGTTTCAAGTGCATTTGGAAATTACTACCAATATGTGAATTCTCTCCATTTTAAATATTGGCCAGACAAATCATGGATGTAGATAATTTGTGACCCAAGTGCTGCCAGTTTCCATATATAATATAGACAGTCTATACTTTTTGTTTCTACCAAGTTAAAAAAAAAAAAGAAAAATGTATAAACCTCTATAAACCTCAATATAGCTAGCTTATATTTTTGAAGTAACATTCTTCAACTGACTTGTATTTAATGTTCTATATTAGGTTCCCATTGAGAATGGGAAATACAAAAAAAAAAATGTTTTGGAATCTTTCAAGTACAGTGATTGAGAATGGTGATAATTTACCAAATTCTTAAGACATCTGAATAAGAATCTAAAAAGTAATAAAATTCAGTGAGCCAAATTTTTTAAAATTCAATTCCTTTTCTTAACGAATGCATGTTTATTTATTAAAAGATATAATGGTCTAACGTTATTCCTTTAAAAAGAATTCTATTTTAACAAATATATTTACTGCCAAATTTAAAGGAATATGAAGCAGAGATAATAATTGTGGGCTGGCATATTATTGTGTGTGTGTGTGTGTGTGTGTGTGTAGGTATGGGTATATGTACATGTCTATGTGTAACACTGACTTTATTCTGTGTTGTTGTCAATATGGCAATCATTTTTTTAGATAGGTTAACATATCTTTAGGAAAATTATATTTACTATGGAGGATAAATATGCTGGGTAACTTTAGCCAGAAAGTAAATCTTCTTCCAAGGAAATTTTGTAGTTTTTAGTTTGCATTTTTTAAATTCCTTTTTTGTTTAGTAAATTCACCAGGTAAAAGTTTTTTCATTAGAGAAAATCAAGTCATATTTTTGAAAGGGGCAATTTTGTGGTATGAATACAAGTGGGCTTAAATTTTATGTCTGATGACAGCTTCCACATCTTTATAATCATTGTTTTCTTTATACCCTATAGAAAATAACAGATATGTTGTATATGTTCTGCAAATACTTGAACTCTATTAAAGACATAATATATTTAAATAACTTTGAAAACATGGTGATATCAAAATTTTTTTTCTACTCCTGTATACTTTTGAGCTATCTGACATAAATTTATTAATAAACTTCAGTTACTTCCAATTGGAGAAAAAATTTTTGAATATTTATTGAGTAATTCCCTCCTTCCTACATTTGACACTGATCAATAGTGTTAGAGAAATAAACATTGTGCTAAATTCTTATATTTATATGACCTATATAAATTAATTATAGAGATGTTCAAAAAGCCCAGTGGGAATTCTCTAAATTTGCTTTGAAAAATATTCAGAAATTATGTTTTTCCAAATACACACATTTAAAATGCTTTTATTTAAGTTACTTAGTTTTGCAAATGCTTCCGTTGAGATCATGATGATCATTTGACATCTCATTCACTACAGAAGGAACATTTTCTTTCAAAGATTCTGAAAACTACTTTTCCTAGCAATCCCAGTCTAGAACAATCAGATAGGGATTTTGTCTAAAAGCAGCTTTATATTCTGCATCTAAGGCTTTCATCCCTTTCTTGAGTGAATAATGGATTAAAAGGTTTCCTCTCCACTCCTTCCTAGTCTTCACAGTAGAAAACTATGTACTCAAGGAAAAAGCCTCCATAGTTATAAATTTGCATACAGTTTCAGAAACTTAATGTAAATTTTGAGATTTCTAAATGGCTGCAAATTTGAATATTCCTAAGAAAGCAGTAGAGTGCATATTAATTAATTAATTTCAAGTGCTACTGGAAAGGAAGAACAGTTTAAATGAAGACCTTCTCTTCATATAATAAGAAATCAAATTGTTATTTCATCAGGTTGCCTTGCTACTGAACTCTTTACTCATCTGCACACATCATTTGAAGAATATTGTGCTCCCAGCTCTTTATTCAATTCCGTGCTGCTCTGCTGAGTCTCATCTAGGCATCTGACATATAACAAGCAGCTACATAATTGCATAGGCTAATAGCTAATAAATAATTACCTTTTTTTTCACTCAGTTTGATGAGAACATTTCAATGGTAAAAGCATGCTACTGTTGCAGAATGCAATAATGTATTCTACATTACTACAAGTCTATCTATGTATCTAAGGCAATATGATTTGTTATTCATAGGTGAGATGAGTGGGTCCAATGACATGGAAGTGGAGCGAGAGGTCCGGTGGCAGAGCCAGCAGGCAGTCAGTTTCCCTGCTACTGTGATGGTCCCAATCAGCTGGACAAAGGTGTTTTTTTCCCCCAGGTTGCTGCCAGGCCAAATCTGTAAAGTAAAACAGGGGTGCGGAGTAGTAACTAGTCCTGACAGGGTCATTGTACAACCTCAAGTTCAGCCTCAGTGGCCAGAATGCAGGTATGCTTGGTTCCAGAATGAAAATATATAAGATCCATGAATCAGGGGAGTGTATGCTGGGATGTGGAAGCCCCAACTCCACTGATCACAGCTAGTCAACTCACTAGCATTCATGGGGGGATCCTCTCAGTCCAATTTATCACTGTCCTTTCCCTAAAAGACAGAATAAGCATGCCCTAGGTCCCCAGCCACAGAGCAGTACCTCTGAATGGCGACCCTTCAATTTGGCCCACAGAGCCATGAGTCCTGTGTTTTCCAAGATGTTCCTTTACAAAAGACACACAGGAGCAATAAAAAAGAAACTGCTGAAAAATCAACCCACTCCATAATTCACTGTGCACCCTGCTCACTGCACCAAAATTCTATGAAGCAAATTCCTACATGGTGCATCATGGGTACACAGGCTCAGGTAGACAGAAACTTTCAGCAAATGACCATTTTATTACTTACTCAGCACAAACAAAAGAGCAGGGGAAACCAACTGCTTAGGTCAGGGTCAGTGGATGGTAGCTCCATGCCCAACTTCATATAAGAGAAGTACTTGTGCTGCCTGAGAGTGAAGATTTTATACATCCCAGGTGAGAGGGCCTTGCCACAGAGCAAAAAGTATATATCAAGCAATGTTTGTGCAGAGTTCCTGCCCTGACAATCAGTGTGAGGCTGCTTGTTCCTGGTTTTGGGTTCAATGTATGGTCAGACCACTCTATTATACCCAGTATCTTCCCTAGACTGTGAAATGGAAACATACTGAAATAGCTGCACACACAAAAAGAAGGTGGGTAGGCAAGAAGGGCTGGGGGTTAACCTCTGAGTGCCCTTCCCCAGAAGCTCTCTGCCTCCCAGAGCTCCTATCCTAATGCCCTGAAATAGACAATATATAGTTAAGGTAAAAGGCACCACAGCCCCTAGACCATCTTGAGCATGCCTGCTGGGCATGGCCCCTGAAACCCCCGCTTCTTTTATCATTTCACACTTAATTATATGGCCTGCTGAATTGTCTGTTACTCTCATTCGATTCTGAGCTTGGGGAAATGTGTGAATACTTTTTTCCTGTTCTTTATTGTATTCCCAGCACTCAGAACAATTTAGTCTCTAGTGGATGCAGAAAATTGGGTGATGAAAAGAATAATTATTCAATGAGTAAGTGAAGTGCTATCGTCAAGGCCAGGTAGGTTCATGGTCTTCAGAATACTGAGTCCAGCATTCTTTCCACTATTCCTAAGTACCGTCATTAAACAAGGTAGTGATTTATTTTACATGCCTAACAAATATCTTCTGTTTTCCAATTTAACATAGACAAGGAAAGATGTACAATTATTTGTTAGTAAGAGGCATGAAATAAGGATAAATATTTTTTCTAGCTTAGAGTAGAACATAAGAAGAATTTCAGTGGGATAAAAAACGGACTGAAAGGGGAAGGGGTGCAAGGGTAGTTCAGTGGTAGAATTCTCACCTGGCATGAGGGAAACCTGGATTTGATTCCCAGCCCATGCACTTCCCAAACAAACAAATGAAAAACCATACAAAAGTTCAGCAAATGGTGCTGCAATAAAGGGATACTCATGGAAAAAGAATGAAATGTGACCCCTGCCATATAGCATACAAAAAAAAAAAAAAAGGACTAAAAGATTCCTAGGATTTGTGTGGATTAATACTTGTTAAACAAGTCTCAAGAGCGGGTGCTCTGATAAGAATTAATGTACACAGCATCCCTGTGTGACAGGTATGCTCATTTCATTAATAACATAGGGGAATTGAAAAGCAGAGTATTTGAGTCACTTATTTAAGATATTGTGGCTCTAAGTTCCTCGTGTATGTTTCAAACCTAAATATGTCAAATTTACTAACATTCTTATTTTTACCATTCTGCCTATTCTGCTCTTTTTATTTGCCTAAATACACATGGCATGGTGTTACTGAACCATCATCAAAAAGTCATGTTTTACATACATACTTTTTAAGACTGCAGATGTGTAGATGTTGCTTCATTAATTTCCACTCTCTTTCTGGGTGCTCTGTTTAACAATTAGGATTCATGTGGCAAGATGAATGGTTCTATAGAGCTTGGGAGGTATCTTGCCAAAAATGCAAACAAGTCTAAGTGAAAATTTACTTTATTATGTTAAACTTACTAACATCAAGTTCTCATTAAAGCAAATATGGAAAACTACCAGATTTAAAGGGCATGTGGATGGAGGTGAAAGGAAAAGTTGACTTCTAAAATTCTTCAAACAAGTAAAAAATGGTGCTGAAATTTTTAAAAGAAATGTAGAAAGTGCTACACTACTAATTTGTTTTGCCTTCTGGTTGCTACCAGGCCATCAGTTCAATGTTAATTTTCAGTAATAGACAATATAATACAATTATATATATAATAAATCAGTTACTTTTCAGCCATCAACTCTGTTTCTTTCCTTCCTTTCTTAATTTCTTTTCCTCTTTCTTTTTTTTTCTTTCTTTCTTTCTTT
>PVIY010004484.1:0-102572 GCA_004026745.1 Myrmecophaga tridactyla | reverse complement strand
CCATTCTAACCATTTTTAAGTCATGTTATATTCTCAGTGTCATGTTAACCTTTGCTAACATCCATTACGAAACATTTTCGTCATCCCAAACAGAAACTCTGCCTAACTATTAAATAACTCCTGTGCCCTACTCCCCCCAGTGCCTGATAACCTCTAATCTATTCTCTGTCTCTATGAATTCACTTATTCTAGATATATTTTATAAGTGGAGTCATCCAATATTTGTCTGAGAAGCCTCTTTGAATTGGCTTCATCATAAAAGTATATATTTAAAGAATCCATGAATAACTTGACCAAAGTCCAATATATTTCGTTCATATTTTGAAAGGTAAGCTGCATCTTCCAATTTTTTTCTGAGAAATTAAACCTTAATTCTTTTACTTACACATGACCCTCAGCTGATTTTCTTTTTCCCTGCCTGAGTTGATGGTACTCACGACAAAAGGAGTCTACCCCTACAGCCTAGCAGAGATTTGTTATGAAACATGGCCTGGGGGAATAGATGAGGGAGCATTTGCTGTTTTAAATTCAGATCTATGAGTAACTGGCCTAAGATTCAGTGTGTGTCTGTTCTCTCCTTTTCAATTAAGATACCAGCTTTAGCATTCTTTTTTCCCTCTTTTAGAATTTTTTGTTGGTAACTTCTTAGGTAAATGTTTATAGAGAGCTGTTATTTCTCACAATTGGCTGCCCCCAAACATGATTAGAAAATACACAAAAGAAGAAGTCAGGAAACTTGATTTCTAATCCCAACTCATCCTCTCAATCCCAGTATAACCTTGAATATGTTACCTACTTGCTTGGCTCTCTGCGTCTTCACGTGTGAAATGGAGGGCTTGGACAAGGTTTAAAAGTCCCTCGCTGGGCCACAAATGTTAGCAAAGTCTCAGCAAAAGAACAATGCATATGCCAGGATGCATATGTCATCACCTTGTATGTGTATGTTTGACAGGCGGTGCTTGTACAAGTTGGGACTTGGAAATCTGCCTCTGTGACAGTGACTCACGGGGAGTTGTGAAGAATTTGCCGGGGATATTGCTCCAGGGATATTGAACGAGAATGAAGAGACTTTTAAAAACAAGAAAATAATAGGCTAAGTCTAACTTACAGGATCAAACAAGCGCTAAATAGAAGCATATGCTTTATTTTCAAGGTTTGTTTGTTTGTTTGTTTAACACTTGAGAGTATAATCTTTGAAAACTAAGGTGTTGCCTGGATGTTTGAAAGAGCATTGCATTCTGAGCTCATCTGCAGTTAACCTTCGATAGCTAAATTCTATTTTGCAGTTAAATAGCACTTTTGCTTTGTAAAGGGGACTCATAATTGTTCTTGCTCTACAGAATGATGATTTGAGGTGACCACAAACTGTCAGGAAGCCCAAAAGTTCTTGTTGGTTTTCTAAAACACTGTAACTCTTCTGTATGATCTGTGTGCCAATGGGAATTTAGAAAAATTGCCAAGAAAATGTCTTCTTTCTGCTTTATAGGCGCTGAACAAATGGAGAAAAGGATTTCATGTACCTGGCAAGCACGCAATAGTAGAAATTTGACAATTTTGTGACACCGTTTTATGACAAGGTTGAGTAGGAAATAAAAACGGAAATGTGGATGATGTTAATTAAAAAACAATAATAACCAGATTGGTGCCAAGCATTTTGGATACAAAGATTAGGCAAATATCCCATTCTTCTGGAAAAATGCTAGGCATTCTGAGAAATCTATTTTTATGAGACATGTGTCTGGGGTCCTGGGCTTTAAGCCAGACTCTGGCTTCAAGGAATTTTCCCAGTTGAAGCTGAAAAAAAAAAAATGTGAGTTTTTGGATTACATATTCTCAGAATTTCTGAGACTCTTTCGGCAGCTTATTGCTGCCTGACATATAGTCTCTATTTTTTTGCTATTCAAATGTGGCCCATGGCATCATCTCGGAGCTTGTTATAAATGCGGAACCCAGGTCCCCACCGAAGAACCCCTGATTGTGAACACGCATTTTTACAGAACCCCTGAGTAATTCATCTGCACACTTCTAAAGTTTGACAAGCATGGCTCCACACCATGGTGAAAAATACTCTTTTAATTTTTACGATGTCTTGATCTGGCAAAAGTGGTGTTGTTGTGTACTTCTTACAAAGAGAAGTTTGGTATGTTTATCTCAATGCCAGCCTAGTGCTTCTGCTGCTTATTTTTAATCCTCCCCTTCTTTCCCGGTGCATTGTCTGTGCTCAGTACTCATTAATGCCCATGGGTTCCCTTGTGCATGACACTGCCCTCCTCTTAGACCGCTGGGCTCTGAAGTGGGGTGCACCGTGTGGGAAGTCAATGTAGATGTTGTATTTATATTTATTTATTTATTTATTTATTTTTAAATTTGCATATGGGCAGGAATGCACCAGGGATCGAACTCCAGACCTCCAGCACGGCAGGTTGGAGCTCTGCCTGCTGAGCCACGGCAGCCGCCCTATATTTATTTTTATCTAAAAAAAAGAAAGCAAGCTTCACTAATATAAATATTAGTCAATATAGATATTGACTGTAATTTTATATACTGATATAATTTTAAAATGAATAGCCATATCTGAGCTGTGAATATTGAGAATTTTTAAT
The DNA here is from genome assembly GCA_004026745.1 of Myrmecophaga tridactyla. NCBI lineage: Eukaryota > Metazoa > Chordata > Mammalia > Pilosa > Myrmecophagidae > Myrmecophaga > Myrmecophaga tridactyla. Next base: position 99,969 of record PVIY010004484.1, on the reverse strand, counting down.
GATAGGGTACCTGATTACAAAAAAATCTAAGTAGCCTATACCTTGAAAGGGCTGATGGGATTCAGGTGAGGTAGCATGTTCTCTGTCTCTGAAGATATTTGAAAATATTTAAAGTATTTTGGAGATATTTTTAAAAGATAACATAACCGGAGTTCTGCTGACACCAGAACTGAGCTCCGTTTCAGGCTTGGAGTCTTGTCACAAGAAAGAATTCAAGGATGAGAAAGGAAGTAGCAGTAAGCAGTGAAATTTATTGAACTATTAGTACACTGTAAAGAAATTAGTGAAGGTGTGCTCAAGAGAGAGACATGCCCCCAGTGGCATGGGTTTAGTTTGTTTTACAGGGAGGTTTTGCTAGAAGTGATTTTCCATTTTGGCCCCTGAACGCCAGGTGTCTTCTTGGTTTCAGGAAAAGGTAACTACCGGTGCTTGTGGTCTCCTGCCATGTACTAAAAGTCTGTTTGGGAGCACATAGTTTAACAATCTTTATGACCCTGACTTTTTCTTATTAACTAAGAGTTCATTTCGGGTCCATGATTTTACAAGCTTTACGGTCTGGGGACTGTAGGGGAAATTCTGCGTCTAGGGAGTTTGTAGTTGTGCATTAACTCCTTTGGAGTTGGGTAGGAAACCAGGGACCAGGGACTTCCTGCCCCATTCTATCCAGCCTCAACAGTATTTTAAACTGGAAGGAACTAATTTTGCATATTTTACCTTTAAAGAAACCAAGGGCCATAAAGCGGAAGTACTTTCTTAAGGTCATACATACTAGAATAAGGGTTTTCTGACTTATGCTCTAATTTTCTTACCACTGCTCATTTGGCTTCTGAGTGTTTTCCAAGGGACACTAGGGGTTCTGTAGAGGTGTCTTAGGTGCCTGGATTGTGGGTGGGAAGTGGAGAAAGGAAGGACGATAAGAAGGTGTTTCAGTTTGCTGATGCTGTTTGCTAATGCTACGGGAATGCAATATACCTGAAATTGATTAGCTTTTACAAGGGAGATTTATTAGATTACAAGTTACAATTCTAAGGCCATGAAAATACCTGAATTAAGGTATCCAGAGAAGGATACCTTGACTCATGAAAGGCCAGTGGTGCCTGGGATTTCTCTGTCAGCTGGGAAGACACATGGTGACGTCTGCTGTCCTTCTGTCCTGGGTTGTGTTGCTTTCTCTCTCCAGTTATCTGTGGGTCCTCACTTAGCTTCTCCAGGGCAGGCTCTGGGTTTCATCTCTTAACATCTCCAAATGTCTGTCAGTTTCATCTCTCTGCTTGCTGTATCAGCTCTGAATTCTCTATGCTTTCTACTTTTTATTCTCTTCATATACAGTTGCAGTAAAAGGATTAAGACCCCTTGAATGGATGGGTCACATCTCCATGGAAACGATTTAATAAAAAGTTCTCACCCAACAATAGTTCTGCCCCCACAAGGCTGAATTAGAAGAACATGGCCTTTCTGGGGTACATAACAGTTTCAAACCAGCACAGAAAGGGTTCTGGTTAGCCTGTCTACAATCTGAATATGTTTGCTTTTATCTGTCTTAGAGAAAAGAAGTCTCCTGCTTTTATAATACAGTACATTTTTTTTTTTGTATGCTGTGTGGTGGGGTTCACATTTCATTCTTTTTCACGTGAACATGTGAATTCCCCTTTACCATTTGTTGAGTTTTTTCTTTCTTTCTTTCTTTCTGACATGTGCCAGGAATCAAACCCAGGTCTCCTGCATGGCAGGCAAGAATTCTGCCACTGAACCAACTGAGCACCCCCCACAATGCATTCTTGAAACTGTGTATCATCTTCTGAACAGAAACTTTATAATCAGCTGGAGGAGGAATTATGTTTCATTTTAAGAATGCATGTCAGAATCGATACATTCAAAAGCACTTTATACTAAAAGCATTCATCTAGAATAAAAATATTGCTGTGATGCTATTACTGCTCAAGATATTTTTGAAGTTGCCTACAGGCTGAGTTTATTAAGTGCGCCAAAATAATTTGTTTAATATTTAAGCTTTGTTTTGGAGTAGCAGTTGTACTACCCTTCTTATGCCTCTGATCCACACCACTTATATCTAAACAATTAGGTATATTCTAATATTGTAATTATACCTTAGAAGCTTATTTACCATCATTAAAAAGAACGCCATAGACTTCAGATGAAAATCTAAAGCTCTCCAAAGAAACCCATGAACTAAGGCGGCATTCTCTTTCTGAGTTGCATTTTTAAAGCATTTAAGTGTCTGTTTACTCCAAGCCATGTGCTAGGTGCCAAAGACACAAAGATGAATCATATGTAATCGCGCCCTTGGGACACAGTCTGTCCATTAGAGGAGAAACAGACATGTAAGAAACAAATCATGGTGTTGTGATGCAATCTCCACTGCAGTAGAGGAGGAGTGGAAGCCCGGAAGAAAAGGGAATGATTTCAACATGGTTGGTGAGGATTTTAAGCAGGGATTGGGAAGGGGGAAGCGGTTTCATCAATGACATTTGGAAGAGTTTTTGTAGATTGAGGAGTAAAAGAAACACTGAGTTGGTAAAGTGCATGGGTATTTGTAGAGAAGGAAGAATGACGTAGTGTGACTAGAATCCTGGGTGAGGTGGCAGCTCTGAGATCACTTTCCCCCTTTTGGATGGAAGCTCCCTGAGGGCAGGGGTGTGGTTGGCTAGTTCACAGCTACTGCCTTGGTATTTGCAGAAGTGCCTGCTGTGTGGCAGGCCCTCAGTGCCTGTAGATTGACATACTGGAAGACTGTCGCATTTAAATGATGAAGATCCTTCACTTTTTGCCAAGATGCTTGGACTGTACCCTGTGGCCATTGAAGGTTTTTGATGAGGAATGTAACATTCTCAGATGTGTTCAAAATGTGACTCTGGAGGTATGAAAGACCATTCTTCTCAAAGGTTCACCGAGAGAGCTTGATTTTTTAAAAAATCTTGATTCCTACCCCATTCTCCAAGTGATTTGGTGGGTCTGGGGTGGAACCGAGAATTTGTAGATCTCACATGTTCCCAGGTGTAGCTGATTTTGCTGGAATAACAAGGGGAGAAGTTTGGGAACATGTCAATAAGGAAAGCTCCAGGAATAAAAGGAAGCACAGTGCATTTAGAAATATTGGTTACTCAGAATGGGCTGTATTTGGGATTTAGAAGGCAAGAATAAAACTGCTGTATGTGTATGTTAACATATGTATATCACAGAATTTGCTATTTTAATCTTTTTTTAGTGTCATGAATTAATTATATCAGTACTGTTGCATAACCATCAGTACTGTTCCCATCACTTTTTCCTTACCCTAAAGAGAAGCTCTGCACCCATTAAAAAACAACTCCCCAATCTTCCCTTTCCTCAGCTTCTGAGTAACTCCCAATCTGATTTCTGCCTATGAATTTGCCTAGTCTAGCAGTTTCATATAAATGGAATTGTACATATTTATCATTTTGCATCTGGCTTATTTCACTCAGCATAATGTGTTTGGGTTTCATCCATGTTGCAGCATGTATCTGAACATCCCCTTTTATGTCTGAATAATATTCCATTGTATGGATAGACCACATTTTGTTTGCCCATTCATCTGTCAATGAACACTTGAGTTATTTCCACTTTTTGGCAGTCGTGATTTATGACCTTATGAGCATTGGTGACAAGTATCTGTTGAAGTCCCTGTTTTAAATTCCTTTGGGTATATGTCTACGAGAGATAAAACTTATTTTCTATTTAAAGTCCTATCTCTTAAGGCGCATTTTTTAGGAAGGACTTTATACCTAGAAGAAACGGATTGCTTCCTGCGGCTTGAAGATAGGAATATTTTTACAATTAAAAAAAATGTAAAAAAAGAAAAAGACAAAGCAACTTTCCAATGGCTTTCAGTATCTTGCAGAGATAAGAGCCTAAATTCTCACCTAACCTCTTAGCCAAGCTAGAAAGCATGTCTTCCTCCTGCTTCAGGGCCCTTGTACTCATTCCTTCATTGTAGAATTCTCTTCTTTTAGGTAGCCTTGTGGATTGCTGCCTGAACTTTCCTGCCCAATGTATCTTATTCCACTCTTTCTCTCTCTCTTTTTTTTATTTAACATTTAAAAATTTTTCTTGTTTGTCTCTCCCATACACTAGAATGTTATATCTGTAAGGGGGGGGGTCATCTTGTTTTATTCACTATGCAGTGCCTAGAACAGTGCTGGGTGCATGATACGTGATGAATTCTGAATGAATGAATGAATGAATGCCAGCTCCTTTTCCCCTTGACGGCTGGCTTTCTGGTACAGACTTTGTCAGACACTTGCACGCACAGACAAGACTTGGCTTGTTTTACAAGGGAGCAGTTCTCAGTTCTTCCTTCCTCTGCAGCACCCGAAGCTCTTGCTGCCCACCCAGAAGTTACTCATTGCACAGGTAATGGACTGGCAGCAGGGTGGTAATTGGCTTTGGCAAAGTTATAGGTGTATGAAGGCGTGTTGGGATTTGAATGTGATGACATTTTTAGAGTAACTGAAAACATTCAAGTGGCTTTCATTTTGGTTAAGCAATGTATGGAACTTTCATTTTGGAACTAATCAAGTTTATTAAAAATGAGAGACATCAAAGAAAATCTCCAGTCGTTGCTACAAAGAGCATCTGCCCTGAAAGAAATAAGGGAAAATGCCATCCTGCTTTGAGAAAAAAGGCGAGGGGAGTATATTTTGGTGAACTGAATGGTATAGCTATTTTGTTATATTTGAGGTCAGTTTTATTTTCTGAGTCAGAAAATTCTATAAATTGCAGGGTCCTGGTGTGGGTAGAGGTTCAACAGAGAAAAAGTGTATGTTGGACAAATGTCAAGGATTAATATCTATACATTTCACTTATTTCTGGTGAGATGTTTGGTTCCAGAATTATGTTGTCCTTGAGAAAATTTGTTCTGGTAATAACCCTTGAGAAGTTTCTCTCTAGTCCCCTACCTCTAGACCAGTGATTCTCTTTAACATGGAAAGCATTTCCCCTCTGGAGTGTATCAGTAACACTTTGAGGAATTTTTACAAACTACTTTGTATGTTTGTATGTCTCTGTGTGTGTGTGTTTATATATATATATAGGCATGCACACACACACACACACACATATATACACATATATATGCCTTCCGGGATTTTAATGCAATGAATTTCCACTACTCCTGAATTTTAAACACACATATTTTGGATTTACCTTCTATGAATGAGAGGAAACAACAGAAAATAAATCAATATCAGAGATTTAAAAAATGGTACAAATTTATTTTCTTGACATTTGCTGCTTTCTCATTGGTTACAATTGGGAAATACTTCTTGCCTGCCGTGCCAGAGACCCGGGTTTGAGTCCCAGTGTACTTTTTTTGCCCATGCAAAAAAAAAAAAGGAAAATATATAAACAACAATAACAAATATCATTGGAAATCCTCCTCTCCCCCTTAATATACACTTCTGTTAGTTTTGGTTTATAGGTTCTGAACATACTTCTGTACTAACATATAACATCAGAAAATAGAATAGTATCAAACGTCATAATATTTATATGAACTTAACTATGCAACATTATCTATAAACAATGTATATAAAACCAAAATGAAATTAACACATGTAAACAAAACTGATCATGCCATAGGTATTGCCCATTTCTTGTCACTTAAAATGATTGTGAGCATGTTTCTGTACCACTAAGTATAGACCTACATCATTGCTTCAAATAATTACTTTGTATGGATATATCATAATTCATTAGTTTATTATTTCAGGTCATTTTTTTCTTTTTTTAACTTTTTAAATTTGCTATTATAAACAATGCTATCAGAAATCTTTTATATGTACCACTTTCTCTGTTTTTTAGGGAGTTTTTTTTAAAAGGCAGTTTGTGAGGTATGTGATAAGGGTAACAATTGTTTTTCTTCAAATAAGACACATGTGCTAATAAAATATGGCACATCAACTATTCTGACATGAATAATTTTTTTCTGACTTGTGAATGTTATCTGAATATTATTATTAAGGTAGGAAAAATACAGTCATATCTAGCTGTTCTTTTAAAGAATTGCATATATCTGGGGGAAATACATGACATTGGGAGTAACTTGGAAAACTGAGATATTAGTTTATATTGTTATTAATTAGTATATTTTGGTTTAAGCCCCAGGAATCGATTTCCTAGGGTGGGTATAACAGAGTCCCACAAACTGGGTGGCTTAAAAAAACAGAAATGTATCTCACAGTTCTGGGGGCCAGAAGTCTGAAATCAGGGTGCCAGCAGGGTGGGGCTCCCTCTGAAGTCAGCGGGGGAGAGTCCTTCCTCGCCTCTTCTGGCTTCCGCTGTTTGCTGGCAACACTTGGTGTTTCTTGGCTTGTAGAAGAAGTATCTCACTCTCTGCCTTCATCGTCCTGTGGACACCTCTCTCCCGAGTCTTTGTTTCCTCTCCTTTTCTTATAAAGACACTCGCCACATTGGGTTAAGGGCTCACCCTACTCCAGTAAGGTTTAATGTATATATATATATATATATATATTTTTTTTTTTTTTACATGGGCAGGTACCGGAAATCGAACCCAGGTCCTCTGGCATGGCAGGCAAGCATTCTTGTCTGCTGAGCCACCGTGGCCCACCCAGTAAGGTTTAATTTTAATTTAACCTAATTCTGTCTTCTACGACCCTATTTATAAATAAGGTCACATTTTCAGGTACTGGATTTAGGAATTCAGCATATCTTTTTGGGGGCCACAATTCAACCTATAATGGCCCATTCCCTGCTTTATTCATAGCCCTGTGCTGAGATAATGGATATTCATAGACATAACCCAGCTTAAAGCGTTGGAAAATTCCTCAAAGGAAGGCCTGTGAGTTTCTTTTGGTAGGTTCTACATGTGCTTTCAATTCTCTTCTGTGTAATTGTAAATTTATAATTTACATATGGTAACTTTCAGTGAACCAGAGCATTTAATTAATACTCTGTTTTTTCAATCTGCAAATAAATATCAGTTTGTGGCAATTACTTCTTATATAAAATGTATCCTGGATCTTGAAGCCTGGGTCTTTGAGTTTAGATAATTAGGTAATTGGAACTGACAAGAAACTAAAAAGTTTATTTTGATCAGATAGTACTAATTGTCAAAGAGTCTATTTCTAAAAATGATTCCACTGCGGTTTTACTTGGAAAAATTCCACGGCAAATAGAATTTGAATTCTCAGGTAATTTACTCTAGATTGTTAATGCTTATGATGTCTGTTCAGACAAGTCCTACCAGCTCCATTTTTTTCTTGGATACATTTTGTAACTTACCTAGTAAATAGTATCAGCTGCTATGTGGTTTTTTGTTTGTTTCTCTTGTTTTGCTTTGTTTCAGTTTTTTTCTTTAAGTTGCTCTTAGGATCAAGGAATAAGGAATCTAGAGGAGAGAATAATGTGACAATCTATCAAGGAAGAAGTAGAAGGGAGTAAAAGAAGTATCCAGATAATAAGAAATAATAATTTCATTCTATTGGTCAGTTCTTTTCTGAAACACTGTGTTCAACTCTCTGTACCATTTTTTAGGAGGATTAAGTAGCACCCTAAATGATGCATGAAGAGGGAAGTTGAGCAGGATTTGGTGGGATTAAAGCTATGAGATGCAGTTGAAAGAACTGGGGATAGTTATTCCAGAGAAAAGAAATCTAAGGGGAGGTAGAAGAGCTGGCTCTTAAATGGCAAATATTCTCATCGCAGATGGATGATGAGGCTACTCAGTATTGCTCCAGTGGACTCAGCCGGGATCAGTGGGCAGAAATCACAGGAGGTTTCAGTTCACTGGAAGTAAGAAATTACTGATATTGAGTTGTCCAACAACGGCATAGCAGGCTCCCAGATGAGACAGTGCACTCCCCCCACAGCTGGAACCAAAGTTGTCACACATCCACTGCTCTTGGTCCAAGGATGTCTTGAGTCAGTAGGCACCTTAGATTTGGACAGCCTTGAGGTCTATGCAGCTCTGAAATGTTAAGATTTTATCCATCACGCAGTGAGACACTTGAACCAAGTGCTGAACCCTTAAGATCTATTTCCTGCCATTTAGTTCTTAAAAATGTAAATGCTTTTCCATTGCAACTTCTGGAGCCTGTTTAGCTGCAGCCTGGTTGCAGCCTGCAGTGACACAAGCACTTAGAATGGGTAACATCCTCGTCGTGTAAACATCCTTCTAAAATTGAGAAATTAGGGGGACTAAATTAGGGGAACTAATTAGGAGGAAAAAATGAAAGCTGTTTATACATTAAGATGATAGTATTCTGGGTAAATTTTTATTCTTTATAATATTAGGGTACTCATATAATTTAAAGAGCCTTATATAAAATATATTTTATTGTTACTATAGAAATTAAATGTCTCCATATTCATGTCCTTATCCTCTGGCCTATTAAATCTGTTCTGTTGTGTTTTCTGCCACTTCCTACCCCAAATCCCTCTGCTTTAGTTGACTCACGATTCATATTGTTTTGCTAGTCTGAATGCTTTTTCTCCTTGGCTACTTTGCCAACCCAACTTCTCCTTATGCCCTCTCTAAAACCTCCTAATTACTCTGAGTGACTCCTAACAATCTTTCATTCTTCTGAATTTTCAAAGTAATTTTTTTATTTACCAATTTTTACTATAAAATTTTTTTTTAAAGAAAATTCACTCAATGAAGGAAACGTCCCTTCAATCTCAATTTTACATTTCCTGAGGCAACCACTGCTAAGTTTCTTTTTATAGCCTTCTCATGCTTTTCATATCAGGGTCACAAAATAGCTGCCTTATGTCCCGCCATCACATTTGCATTCAAAAGACAGGGTGTAAAACAGCATGAGCTATATATTACCTTTTTTTATTAAGGAAAGCAAAAGCAAAAGCTTTTCCAGAAGCCAGAAGCAGATTTCTGCTTATGTCTCGTTGACCAGATTCTGTGTTACATAGCTACTTTTAGCTCAAAGAAACCGGAGTAGAGTATTTAGCTTTTCCAGCCTCTAGTAGAGGCAGCAAAGAAGAAGGGAGTCGGGAGTGTCGTTTAAGTTAGCCATCAAACTGTGTTTACCACACAAAAACTGCTGCCTTCCTATCAGATTTTGATAAATTAACTTTATAATGAGGCACCTTTTCTCTCACTCTATTGTTTTTAATGGTTTTTCAGTTGTATCTCCTATGTCTTTCAGGTGTTTTATTACATTTTTAATGAAATTTTTGCTGTTTCCATTTCAGTTGATTTTTAATCTCTCATATCAAGAAGCTTTCAATTGCAAATAATGGAAAACCCTATCAAAATTATTAAAAAATAAGGAGGGTGCATGGGTGGTTCCGTGATAGAATGCTCGCCTTCCATGTGGGAGACCTGGGTTCGTTTCCCAGACCATGCGCCTAAAATAAATAAATGAATGAATGAATGAATGAATGGAATTTATGATTTGACAGCTGAAAAGTCTGTAGATGGGGTGGGCTTCAGGTGCAGTTTGATTGAAAGGATCACAACTGTCAAGTTCTGACTGCATTTCTCTGTAATTTTCTTGACTCTGCCTTTCCTGGGATGTGGCTTTGACCTTTTGTTGACTTCCTTTGTGGTTGCACAGTGGCTAGAACCATATTATCCAGAGCAGAATGAGTCTGGATACATCTCTTAGAAGAACAGGGAGGCTTCTTCCTAGAAAATCTACAGGATGCATCCTTGAACGAATTGCTATGGCTGTGAGGATGGGCTTCCCTGATTGTAGCTAATTGGAGTTCACTCCTTTGATAATTTTAAGTTCCTTTGTCACCTATGCTTTTGGCCTTGAATTCAGTTTTTTAAAAAATTTTGTTGAGGTGAAGTTCACATCACATAAAAATCATTCCAGAAAAAGTAATAAAAATAAAAATCTCATACATTTCATATCCCTTACCACTCCTCATTGACCACTAGTATTTCAATTTGCCCATTTACCCTTATTTTACTCGTTACCCCCCCATTATTTATTTATTTTTTTTACTCATCTGTCTATACCCTGGATAAAAGGACATTAGACACAAGGTTTTCATACTCTCACAGTTCCATTGTAAAAGTTATTTTGTTATACAATCATCTTCAAAAATCAAGGCTACTGGAACACAGCTCAACGGTTTCAGGTGCTTCCCTCCAGCCCCTCCAATACATCATAAACTAAAAAGGGATATCTATATAATGCATAAGAATAGCCTCCAGGATAACCTCTCGACTCTGAAATCTCTCAGCCCCTGACACTTTCTTTTGTCTCATTTCTCTCTTCCCTCTTTTGGTTAAGAAAGTGTTCTCAATCTAATGATGCCGGGTCCTGGTTCATCCCAAGATTTCTGTCCCACATTGACAGGGAGATTTACACTCCTGGGAGTCAAGTCCCATGTAGAGGGGGGAGGGCAGTGAGTTTACCTGATGAGTTGGCTTAGAGAGAGAGAGAGAGGCCACATCTGAGCAACAAAAGAGATTCTCTGGGGTTGACTCTTAGGTCTAATTTTATATCAGCTTAGCTTATCTTTGCCGGAATAAGTTTCTTAGGGGCAAACTCCAAGATTGAGGGCTTGGCCTATTGATTTGGTCATCCCCACTGCTTGCGAGAATATCAAGAATTCCCCAAATGGGGAAGTTGAATATTTCCCCTTCTGACCATTTCCCCAAGGGGACTGTGGTAGTTAGGTTCAGGTGTCAACTTGGCCAGGTGAAGGTGCCTAGTTCTATTGCTGTGGACATGAGCCAATGGCATGTGAACCTCATCTGTTGCTGATTACACCTGCCTGTTGGCTAGGAGGCGTGCCTGCTGCAATGAATGCTGTTGACTTAATTGGCTGGTGCTTAAATGAGAGAGAGCTCAAGGTGGCACAGCCTGAGCAGCTCAGCATACCTCATCTCAACACTTGCAGCTCAGCCCAGGCCTTTGGAGGTGCAGAAAGGAATTACCCCGGGGAAGGTTGTTAGAACCCAGAGGCCTGGAGAGAAGGCCAGCAGAGATCGCCCTGTGCCTTCCCATGTAAGAAAGAACCTCAGATGAAAATTAGCTGCCTTTCCTCTGAAGAACTATACATTTTTAACTGAATAAATTCCCTTTATTAAAAGCCAGTCCATCTCTGTTGTGTTGCATTCCGGCAGCTAGCAAACTAGAACAGGAACTTTGCAAATACTTCTTTATTCTCTGCCCAGATTACTCTGAGATATATCGGGGCATCACACTAACCTGAACCAACCAAGAAGATCTCATGCCCTATTCAAGATTCCATGTACTTACGGTGTTCAACTAAACTGACCATACAAGTTAAATTAGGTAATGTGCTTCCCAAAATATAAATTTTGCACCAAATAAACATCTCTCTCTTTGGCCTCACACAGAAGTTGATGTACAATATCTTCCTTTACCCTATATTCTGATTTACCTTAGTCCTATCCAGATCAACTTCATTCATTTCTCTAGTTGAAGTCTGATCCCTTTTTCAACTTTTAAACAGTTCCTGAATTGGGTACTGCAGAGTTTCATAGCTTCAGAGCTCCAACTCTGAGCCTGAGAAGTTTCTGGGACCAACGAGATTATATACACACAGCTCAATATCTCAGAATTTAGAAATAACAGTTACAATATCAGCTGTAAGAGCTTACAATCTAGGATCCTTTTCAATAGGCCCAACCTGATAACCCATGCTCTCAACTCCAATTCACCTAGTTTTTTTATATTGTAATTAGTCCATATGAGTGATTTATAATATTTTTCGTTTTACTTCTGACATTTCATTCAACATCCATATCTTAAGATTCACTCATCTAGTTGCATGCCTCACAACTTCATCCCTTCTTGCAGTTGCTCAGTAGTCTGTTGTATGTATACACCACAGTTCCTCCTTCAATTCCTCAGTCATTGTACCTTTGAGGCCACCTCCATCCATTGCAAATCAGGAATACTGCTGCCTTACACAGCCTTGTGCCAAATAGCCATTTGTGACCCCATACTCAGTTCCTCCAGCTATATACTGAGCATTGACATTGCAGGATCATATGGTAACCCCACCCCTGGCCTCCTGTGGAACCCACCACACTGCCCTCCAAGGGACTGTACCTCTCAGTTTCCCTACCAATAGCGAGTAGGTATGTCTCTTTCTCTGCATTTTCTCTAGCACTTGTTTTTCTCTGTTCATTTTTAAACAGTTTTAATTTAATTTTAATTTTATTTTATTCCCACATCATACAATCCTTGATTCAAGAAGGCTGATGAAATTCACGGTTTATATATATATAACCCTAACCCTAACATACACACACACACACACACGCATGCACATTTATATACATACATATGGTTTATTATAATGACTTGGCTATGCAGCTGTGGAGGCTGGCAGGCCTGAACTTTGTAGGTCAAGTCTCAAGCTGAAACTGGTAAACGTGATGCTGAAGTCCTTAGTCCGAATTCCCGAGGGGAGCCTGGAGATACTGGCAAGAGCCAATGCTGAACTTGAGTCTGAATTCCTCTTCTGATCTCTGAAATCCTCTGTTCTGGCCTTTTAGACTCTATTTGGATAAGGAACCTCCCCACATTGCTGAGAGGAATCTCCTTTGTTGATCATAGATGCAATAAACTAATTATACATGCAAATCTCATCTCAGATACCCTCACAGTAACAAGCAGGTCAGTACCTGACCAAATGACTGGATGCCATAACCTAGCCAAGTTGACACATGAAATTAGCCATGACAATCTGTAATTTGTTTTCTTTAACCCTTTAAAAATGTATTCTTTTCTACTTAACTTTGCTTGATTTTCTGAAGCCTGTCCTCCAAATACTTGATTGTGTTTTTATTTCTCTTATTGCTTCTAATATAGTATCCATTTCTGTAATTGTTTTTTCTTCCATTTCTTCCCTTAGCTCTGCTAGCTATCTTTTAATCTCCCCTTGTTGTCTTGTTTGTTATTTGAGCTTTTTTTTTTCCCAGAAAGATTTTTTTTTAATCTCACATAGACTTGTTGGTTCCTAATTTCAAAATCTTTGCAGCATAATTTTTCTGGTGTGTTTTCTTTAACTGCCTGTTGTTTGTAATGTTTCTTCCCTTCTTTATCTTGCACCTTATTTTGCATCATTCTGTGATGGTTCCTTTCTCATTTTTACTCCGTTCTAAATGGGAATTTTTCTCTCCAGCTGACTGCATATAGAATTATTGTAATTGGGATGTGTTGGAGACAGAGTCCTGGGGGTGTAGGCAACCTGAATTTTAGTCTGTTGCTTCTGAATACGTTTTACCAGCACTCTTTCTTCACTCATATAGCAGTGTACCGCAGGTCCTTTTCATTTAGTGTCTGAGTAGAATAACAGGATATATGTGTTCATTTTTGGAAGATTTTTGTTCTGTTCCATGGCTACCCTGAAGAAGCTGAAATGTATAATGGACTATTTTTGTTGCCATTTGGTATGCTGTATTTTTTGTGATCTTCTGGAAACAAAGCTGAAATGAAAGTTCAGTTAACATAAAACTCACAAGCTTCTCAGGATCCCAAAGTTACCTGATTATTAATTTTTAGAACTATATTTTTACATGATTTTTCCACTGTTTTTTCATATCCCCAAGGCCATGAAGATTGATTTTTAAACCTATAGCAAAAGTAACACAAAAAAAATCCCAACAGGATAAGGGCATGAATGCTGAAACCTGCATGGTAAAGACTCAAATTATGAAATTTGGGGAATTTCAAAATTGGAGGGACAGCGCACTTCACAGCACCAAGGCGTGTATTTTTGTAGTAAATAGAAGTCCATTAGAAATGAAGAGAACGTGGCGTTTACTGGGTGTTGGCTAGAGCTAACACTGTGCAAAGTGGGCTCAGAGTAAACAAAGCTCTTTATCCCCAGTGAGCTGTTGGTCTACAGGGGAAATAAAGCCATATGCAACCATGATACACTGTATCAAATGACATGATAAATCGGTGGCCTCGAAGGGGAGTGATCAGTATTTTAGGGAGGTATCATTATCCCCATTTGTCAGAGACGCACAACTGGATCAGAGGGATTAAGTCATTTGTTTAAACTCACAAAACTAGTCCAGGGTTAGAACCTGTGTCTGTCCACTTCCTGGCCTCCAGGATTTGATATTTTCAGCATTTTTATATTCCAAGTTGCTTTTGCAATCCATGTTATCTTAGTATGCATGGTACTTTGAAGCTGTCATGTACCCCAGAAAAGGCCATATTCTTTCATTCCATTCCTGTAGGTGTAACCTATTGTGGGCGGGACATTTTGATTAGGTTATTTCATTTGAGATGTGACCTACCTCATTTAGGGTGGGCTTAATCCTCTTGCTGTAGTGCTTTATAAGAGGATAAAACACATACAGAAGCAGAGAGAGATGGAATTAAGAGAAGCTCATAGAGAAGAGCACCAGAGAAGCTGAGAGAGGGAGCCACTGAAGCCAGAAGCTGGGAGCAGTGAAACCTGGGAGAGAAAGACTTGCAGACATCAGCCATGTACCTTCCCATGTGACAAAAGTGTCCCGATGCTGGCAGCCTGTCTTCAGAGTCCAGGTATCATCCTGTTGATGCCTTGAGTTGGACATTTTCATGGCCTAAGAACTGTACATTGTAAGTTCATAAATCCCCATTGTAAATGCCAACCATTTCTGGTATATTGCATTTTGGCAGCTTTAGCAAACCAAACAGTATGGAATAATTAATGAGACATATCAAATATTTTATTTTGGTTGTATCTAATGAAGTACTCTGTTTGGAATGCCTCATCCCTCAACACTGCTTTGGAATTCTCTTATTTCAAGGGCCCAAATAAATGCCACTTTCTTTACAAAGCCCACATCAGTCCCTGTAGAAAACAGGATTTCTCCTTCCTCTGCCTTCTATTGTTTGTAGGATTTCTACTCTTGCTTCTATTTAGGAGCTCTTCAAGGACAGGTACCATGTCTTAATCGTTGCTGGATCCCAATCGCTTCTAGGCCATTGAAATAATATTTTCATTAATTCAGTAGTCTACCCACATTGTTTATTTATTTATTTTTCCCATGCATGTCTGTATTTTATTACTCATCTCCCCATACACTGGATAAAGAGAGTGTCAGTTACAAGGCTTTTACAATCACATAGTCACACGATAAAAGCTATATAGTTATACAATCATCAGCAGCAATCAGGGCTACTAAATTACAGTTCAACAATGTATTTCCTTCTAGCTGTTCTAAAACACTAGAAACCAAAAAGGAATATCTATATAATGAGGCAATGGTCATAATCATTTGTTGAATCCTAACTTCTCTGTTTGATTATCTGATATTTCATTTGATTATTCTCTCAAGCTTCAGGGATGTCTGGGCAATGACCATTCTAACTTCTTTGTGCTGGAAATCTTATGGGGTAGAGGAATGAACTGGATGATGTTCTTGGAGAGAAAGGTACCTCTGGGTTTCAGGGCTTATCTAGCATAGGAACAATCTGGAGACTTTACGTGTCTGAAAAAAATAAACTTAATAGGTAAAACTTTTATAGAGTCTTAGAGAGAGCCCTGGGTATTCTTTAGGGTTTTCAAGAATACTGTTGGTTGGGGCTTGGAATACTGGGGCAATTTGCAATATTTGGCTGGGGCTTGGAATACTGGGGCAATTTGCAATATTTGGCTGAAGCTTGCTTAGGTGTAACCTCCAGAATGACCTCTGGACTGTATTTCAAATTTCCTAATCACTGGAAACATTAATTTGTTGCATTTCTTTTTCCCCTTTTGGTCAGGAAGGTATTGTCGATCCCACGGTGCCAGGGCCAGGCTCATCCCTGGGAGTCCTGTCCCACCTTGGGGTAGGGGCGGGGAGTGCATTTTTATTGAAAGCTTTGCTTACTTGTCCAGAAGACAAGTAAATGGTATTTGGAGGCATGAAAATTGCAGGTATGTTGGATTTTATTTCCTGATTTGTGCCTATTTCACGGCCCCGCGCAGTATAAATTTGTGTCTTTGGCGTGGAGCTATGGGTCGGGTGTGGGGGGTGAGTTGTTGGATGTTTCTGCTTCTGGGGCTTGGTGACACTCTTCCATTAATAAGAGAATTCTAGGTGCCACACTTTGTATAGCGTGTTCTGTCATCAGCTGAATAGCACTTTTTGTCTCTTCAAAATATTTTCACAAAGTGCACCTAGTAACATAGGGGCAATTCGCTGTTTTATAAGTGCATTTTGGACAAGTTATTCTGACTCTCTTTTCTTTTTGTAGAATGTTTTAAAATTTGCATTTATAAGCAAGAATTTAGGGCATGAATTTTTCTCTTTTCATGAGGAATAGTGGGCTATGTGCCAAGCAAATAAAAGAAAAGGTCTAGAAGAATTCATGTATTCTTTATCTCCATGCCCTTCCCAGTTTATTTAAATTGGCAGCTGGTTCTTTAAGTAATCAAGATATTAAAACAGCAAAGACATTGCTCTGTCAGAAGCATGACTAGAAGGCATGGACCCTGTGTTTGCTTAAACAATACAAAGAAGAGCTCTTGTACGTGTCAGTCTTCCAAAGGAAAATATATTGGTGTACCTTTCCATGGTGGTTCGAGACAAACTGGAAATGCATTATCTTCCACTTTGGAAGAGGTTCTGCCTTGAGTGCAGCAATAAATACAATCTGGTCCTTTGGTTATGGCTGCGAGACATAGACCTGTGTGCAGATGCAAGCCCGTTTTCCTCATGCTTTTCTTTTAAAAACTCGTTTTACTGGAAAAATGGGCAAGAGGGAGCAGGAAGAACCATTTATTTAGACGTAATGCAAATTAGCACTATTGCAAGGAGGGTCATAATGTATTTCTTGGCAGCCTGGGCCACAGGGCTATTAGCACAGCTATCCTGTAACCTTGACTAATCACAATTTCAAAGAATACTGATAGCCATTCGAAGGCAACAGGATTATACCTGAAACCTCTATGGGTGAAGTGTTGAGGCTGCTTAACTCCCGAGTGACTAGCCTCCCCTAGAACCAAAGAAAACCAGGAAATGTTCACATTTTCGTTTAGGTTGAAGGGAAAAACCAGATTCCTTCTAGGTGACACTTGTCTTGTGCAGTCTTCTTCCAGCTCAAAAAACAGAATTTTGGTTACTGTAACACCTCACAGAAGTTTGTTGCAATTGTTAATTCAAACCGTCAGGAAAAAATCAGCCAAGCAATATTCCTCATGTCAGTGTTTTGATAAAAATAATTCCTCCCTCCCTCCCAACCTGTCCCCCTCAACCCCGCCCAGGCACAGGTCTAACTTACTGCCTGTATCTCTTTAGTAAGAAACACCAAACAAAACAACAGTAGAAGGGCGGTGCGACGGTGGCTCAGCAGGCAGAATTCTCGCCTGCCATGTCGGAGACCTGGGTTTGATTCCTGGTGCCTGACCATGCCAAAAAAAACAGACAAAAACACAGAACAGTAGACCCAGCAGAAGCAACCCTCTCTAGATTACAAAAATGAGTAAAAACTAACATTATTTATTACATAAAATGTGAAATTCTACCTTGAGATGACAAATGAGAATGGCAGCCTATGTCTGCACAGGGTGAGCAGAAGGACAAAGGACAGGAAGGAATGACCCAGAACCCTAGAATTATAGGATGGATGTGGATACCCCAGAGGTTAAAAAGAGGAGAGTGTTGCTTTCCTTGCTGTGTGTGAGTTGTGCTGCATTAGAGAGGAGAAGAGATGAAGCTTGGGGAAATACATGTGCAAATACGGTAAATTTTGTGTGAAGTCAACAGAGTAAGTCCGTTCTGGTGTTAGACCCCTGTTTGTAATGCCATCTTCGGGGCGTACTTTCACTGCACTTGAATAATAATGGATAAGTGGTGTATTTGTTTCATAGGGCTGCTATAACAAACTGGGTGATTTCAAACAATAGAAATACAGTCTCTCCCAGGTCTAGAGACCAGAAGTTCAAAATCAAGGTGTCTACAAAGTTGGTTCCTTCTGGAGGCTCGAGGGAAAAGCTGTCCCAGCCCTCTCTCCTGGCTTCCTTGGCCTTGGTTGGCGTGTCGATGCTTCACTCTAATCTCTGCGTCCGTCTTTGCATGGCCTTCTCCTCTGTGTCTCTGTGTGTCCTTTTCCTTGGATTTAGGGCCTGAGCTGGTTTGAAGCTGTTATGTATCCCAGAAAAGGCCATCTTCTTTTAACCCATTCCTGTGGGTACAGATCTATTACAGATGGGACCTTTTAATTAGGTTATTTCATTTTGAGATCTGACCTACCCCTTTCACGGTGGGTCTTAAGCCTTTACTGGAGTCCTTTATGAGAAGATAAAAGACAGAAAAGACCCAGAGAGCTCAGAAAGAAACATCCAGATATTGCTTAGAGAGAAAGGCCCTGGAGGAGCTAAGAGGGGACCCACAGAAGCTCAGAGAAGCCACTGGAACCAGAAGCAGAAAGCGATGGTATCCAGGAATGAAGGACCAGCAGAAGTTGCCATGTGCCTTCTCTGGTGACAGAGGAACTCCAGATGTCAACAGCCTGTCTTCAGAGGAGGTATTCTCCTGTTGATGCCTTGAGTTAGACATTCTCATGGCCTAAGACCTGTAAATTGTAAGTTAATAAATTCCCAATATAAAAGCTGACCCATTTCTGGTATATTGCATTCTAGCAGCTTTAGCAAACCCAAACAGGGACCATCCTGATCCAGTATGCTTTCATCTCAATCCTTACCTTAGTTATTTCTACAAAGACCCTGTTTCCAAATAAGGCCACAGTCCAAAGTTTTAGTTGGACCTCAGTTTTGGAGGGGCCACTTTTCAAGCCATTACAGGTAGTAAACATTTCAAATATTTGATACTTTTAGGGCTAAGAATACTAAATTTAACTGAGCAGGCATTATGATCATATTTTTTAAGTTGAAAAAAAAAGGTGTGTTGATTCCTTCACAGATTCATAGCCATCTTGAATTACTTCTCCCTTTTTGGAATGAAAGGATGATTTGTGTGCAGCTGTATTTCTGAACTTTCCTTTATTTACCATTTACAAATCCAAGTAAGGTCTTATTTAGCTTACCTGCTTATTCTAGTTTGCTAGCTAATGGAATGCATTATACCAGAAATGGAATGGCTTTTAAAAAGGGGAATTTATTAAGTTGCAAGTTTACAATTCTAAAGCCGTGAAAATATCCCAATTACAGTAAGGCTATAGGAGTGTCCAATCTAAGGCATCAGGGAAATATACTTTGGTTTCAAGAAGGCCGATGACGTTCAGGGTTTCTCTCTCAACTGGAAAGGCAGGTGGCAAACATGGCGATGTCTGCTAGCTTTCTCTCCAGGCTTCTTGTTTCATTAAGCTCCACCAGGGGCGTTTTCTTCCTTCTTCTCCAAAGGTCTCTGGCTGTGTGGACTCTCATTGGTCCTCATGGCTATCTTGCAGCTCTCTCCAAAATATATCCTCTTTTATAGGATTCCAGTAAACTAATCAAGACCCACCTGGAATGGGTGGAGTCACATCTCCATCTAATGAACAGTTAATACCCACAATTGGGCATGTCACGTCTTCATGGAGATAATCTAATCAAACGATTCAACCTACATTATTGAATAGGGATTGAAAGAGATGGTGCCTCTGCGAGATTGGATCAGGATTAAAACATGGTTTTTCTGGAATACATAATCCCTTCAAACTAGCACAAAACTATAACATGACCTTTGTTCTGCTTCTTTTTCTATGGATGGCTGCTGATGTTTAAAGTTCTTTGGGGGTGGGGCAGGGTAGTTGGACTGTCTGAACAGGACTTGCTTAGCCCATCGTCTTTAGGGGAGTGACAGTCATAACCCCTTACATTTGAGATTACCTTATAGAGGATGCAATCCTCTAAAAGCCATTGTTTCATTTGGTCCTTGACAACCCTATTGATGGACCAGTTAGGTTTACTCTCATCCTTTTTGCAGATAAGGAAATGGTCTTGGAGAGGAGGAATGACTTGATCAAGACCACATGGCTTAGACTAGGAGAAAATATTTGTAAAACATCTAATGAAGAACACTTATCCAGAATGGATAAATAGCTCTTAAATGCAATACTAAGAAGACAGACAATTTGATTAAAAAGAAAAAAAACAAAACAGACTAAATATTTGAATAGACACTTCACCAAAGAAGATAAATGAATAGTAAATAAGTACATGAACAGATGCTCAACTCATTAGGGAAATGCAAATTAAAACCATGAGTCACCACTACGTACCTGCAAGATTACCTTAAATTAAAAGCTGTTTATATGAAGTATTGGAGAGGCTGTGAAGTGACTGGAACTCTCATACGTTGCTGGTGGCAATGAAAAGTGGCATTCCACTGTGGAAACAGTTTGACATTGTCTTCTAAAGTTAAACGTACATGTACTGTATGACCAGGCTATTCTGCTCCTAGGTATTTACCCAACAGAAATGAAAACATGTGTCCATATGGCCACACAAAGACTTCTGCTTGAATGTTCACAGCTGCTTTATTCACAATAGTCCCCCAGACTGGAAGCAATCCAGGTATCTAACAACCAATAAGTGGATAAACAAATTGTCTATACACACAATGGAATAATACTCAGCAATGAAACTGAATGAACCACTGAACACGCAACAACATGGGTGAATCCCAGAAGCTTTAGGCTGAGTGAGAGAAGCCAGATACAATAGTGTATGTACCATATGATTCCATCTACATGAAATTCTAGAAAAGTCAAAGCTATTGTGTTAGAACCCAGACCTGTAGTTTTAGGGGCCCCTGGGTGGGGATTTGTGACTGTTGGGGTTGATACAGATGCTTTAAGTCTTGATTTTGGTGATGGTTATTTGACTGTATTCATTTGTCAAATTCATCAAATTGTACTCCTGAAACTGCTGACTTTCGTATTATGTAAAATTATACCTCAATAAAACAGATAAAAAAAAAAAAAAGACCACATGGCTAAGTATGGGTCAGAGCTGGATGAGAAGCCTAATTTTTTCTGGTTTTGTATCAAGTGTACCTGGTACTGGGAAGCCAGTATGAGGACACAAGTTTCCTCCAGCTTCCAGTTCTACTGTCTTTTTCCTCCTTTGCTGTCTCACTTCTGATACCACTTATTGATGGCTCAATTCTACCCAGCCTCTTCTGCCTTAATTCCTGGACTATTTTTCTCTTTCCTAGGGTCTGATTTCCCCCACCAGGGCTGGAGTTAGGCTGTGCTTCTCTGAGACACTGGGATGTCTCCAGGCTGCTCAGACCAATGAGAAACCCAGTTCTTCAGGCAGAGCCGTTCTTAGTTGTCACAGAGCTGTGAATCCTCTCTCCCTTTCGATTCCCTTAGACTCGAATGAACTCCAATTCACTCACTCTTTGAGGGCCTCAGTCCCCTTCTGGCTTTTCTCTTTAACCCCGCTCCAAGTCTGGAGTTCTTCAAGAAGTAATTGATTGCCCAGCCCACGCCGGGCATTGAGTGAGGTACCGGGGAAACAATGATAAGGGAAAACAGCATGGATGTGAATGGCCGGGAGAGGGGCAGCCATCAGATGAGCTGTAAGATTGCAGCTGCCCGAGTCTTCTGAAGGAGAAGTTCCTGGTGCCCTGACAAGTGTCCTAAAAGCTCAGGCTCACCAAAACCGACTGGGCCCACAAACCATGGCTGCCCTGCTGTGGCCCTCCAGTAAATGCTCCCGCCTCACTTCCAAGATGTGGTTCTTACAGGTGCATTTGCATTGCTGGTGATCTGTTTCTCCCACCTGGCTGTATTCAGTTGCTTCTCATAGAGTTAATGTGACACTCACCCCTTCATTGTGGGTGATTCCCCACAATCCTTGTGGACTTTGAAAACACTTCAGTTTTAATTAAAAGTAAGACCCCAGGTATAGCAGAAATCCAGAGCTTCTAGTCTCAGAGGGTGGGTTTGGACAAGCCATTAGCCTGTCTGTTATCTATTTTTGATGCTACCTCATAGCTTGGTGGTAAGGATTAAAAAGGAGCAAGATGTGGGAAAGAGCCTGGCGCTATGTCATGTGCCATGCGTGGGACATAATACAGTCCTTTACTTTCCCACCCCTTCAACTTTAGGGTGAAACTGGCATTTTAAGGCAGTAGGAAATTGACCTCTTGAGTTGTCCCAGCTGCTTACTGTATGGCTAGGGAGAAAAACTCTAATCCCGATCCGTGTTTGGTAACAGCAGCGTCATTGCATTTGAGGCTGGAGAGTTCTTCGGTGTGTGTGGGGGGCGGGGGGCGGCTGTCGTGGGCATCCCGGATGTTTCGCAGCCTCCCTGGCTTCCACCCGTTAGATGCCAGCGGCACTTCCCATGCGGTGACAATCATGGAGCCAAATAC
Organism: Myrmecophaga tridactyla; assembly: GCA_004026745.1. Taxonomy (NCBI): domain Eukaryota; kingdom Metazoa; phylum Chordata; class Mammalia; order Pilosa; family Myrmecophagidae; genus Myrmecophaga; species Myrmecophaga tridactyla. The sequence continues at coordinate 77,711 of PVIY010004484.1, read as the reverse complement.
AAAGCCGCCGGGTGGAGAGCCGCTAACCTAGACCGTCCCCCTCTTTTCTGTCAGTAAGGAACATGCAGAATCCGTGTGTCAAGGTGTTTCCTGTGTGCAAAGGAAAACCACAGGGTGTTCATTCTATGCTGGTCAGAACAGCAGGAGCGAAAAAGAAGGAATAGTGTTGACGAGAACTTGAAATCTCACAGACTCTTGTCTATCTAAGGATAGTTATAATTTTACTAGAATGTGCATATCAGAATGTTTTACTTGTGAATAGCCTTTGAATAGGATTTAGTGAAACTTGCAATGTTTGTAGTAAGGAGAACCACTGAATAATCATTGTGACTTGCAAGGAAACAGTTGTGTTGTTAAGCATGTAAGACACTAGCTGTAAAGCTAACAAGTGTTTTGTAAGAGATTCCTCCTTTCTTTGGAATGCTAATCTAATTAAATTCCATTCTCCAATGCAGATTTATTTAAAACATCAGTCCTTGTCTGTACTTTTAAAATACTATTTATATCTTAAATTCATATAATGACACAGTTCACATTTATTAATTTGATACCAATTGAATTGTTTTTGTAAGTATTTTTAGCTTTTTCAAAGTTTAGTAAAGGCTCAAAAATCTGTTGAGATATTTGCTGTGATTTTCTTTCTTTCTTTTTTTTTCTTTTTCTTTCTTTTTTTTTTTTTGCATGGGCAGGCACTGAGAATCAAACCTGGCTCTCTGGAATGACAGGTGAGAACTCACCTCTCCATCAGATGACAAAGCTGGCCTTTGTCAAAGTAGGTCTTCAACCACTTTAGCTGCTGAATTAAACTTAATTGGAAAATTATTAAAAGCCCACCCACCCTGTGGGAGCCACTAAGCCACTGTGGCCCGCCCCGCTGTGAATTTTTTATTAAGTGAAGTTAGTGGTTTGTCTTGGTTTGAAATACAACATCAAGTGAGGATGGCCAGAATTATGGTTTGCTTTCTCAAAATTGACGTTGCAATTTAAACCTCACCTCTAGAGGGTGCTGTTGCATTGAAAGTTTAAACCTTTGCATTGCAGACTTCAAGTTTTTTAAAAGTGCCTCTATTTGCGTTAAAACCCAGTCCAGCACCGGAAATGATCCAGTGCGGCTTAGAAAAAAATTTGAGAATTTTTTAACTTACAAATAATACCATTTCATAAGTAATAAAATTCAAGACGTAGAGCTTAATAGTATTCGCTTTTATGAAACTTTTGACAAAATGCTGTATATTTGTCATTGTCATTTCAGTATGAACAATTCCAAAGTTGGAGAAATAAGTGAAATGTTAGGCTATATCTAGGAATTCTTTATTTAAGAGAAGCTGTAGCACCATAGGGGACTTAATACGGATCCAGGTTTACATCATTTATACTTGAGGCATTTCAAATGTGTTTGGTTTCTTCTCATTATTTTTATATAAACAGGGTGGGTGGGCTTTTGATAATTTTCCAATTAAGTTCAATTCAGCAGCTAAGTGGTTGAAGACCTACTTTGACAAAGGCCAGCTTTGTCATCTGATGGGGAGGGAGATAAATATAGACTCCACAGTCTGCCTTGTTTTAAATTAAGTGCAGTAGAAGCCCCAAATGCAATAGAATAAAGAAATTAATTCTACCTAATGGGGTTCTTGGCGAAGGCAGGATTCCAGGTACACCTTAAAGGAGCCATAGAACTTTGCTTGCTAGACAGTATGTAGAGAAAAGTAAGACTTTCTCTTACCACATAAAACTAGAGTTTAATTTAAACCTTTTTCTCTGGGTTCCCTCTGACATCCCTGTGTTAGTAATTAAATAATTAGATTAAGTTGAATGCAGATAAAATTGAATACAGGAGTGTTTACCAACCTCATCATCATGATTTTGTTACTGTTCATAATATGCTGAGGAAGATACACATAAATGGGAGCGAATTCCAGAGATGCTTTTAAACATTTTTATGCACCCGATTTCTTGTTTAATTGGTACTTTTGATCAAGATATAGATCTTTTTTAGATCAAGATCTAGATATAAGATCAAATTACTTATTTTCTTCCTTTGGTAAGGTCTGCTTTCATTATTATTCACATAGCAGGTTAAAGTGGTGTTTTAAAATAAATTTGTAGTTAGGAATTAAAAAAAAACACAAACACCTTTAAAATGAAAGCATAAATATCTAGTTTCTTAGAACCCTGGGAAGAGAAGAGCAATTGAATCCAATTGGGGAACCAAATTGCCTAGTAGGGTTATTTATGTTTCCATTGTCTTTGAAGGGATTGTTGGTAGGCTTAACATTCATTTTTCCCTTCTCTGAAGTGCCCTAATGAAAGTGTTTTATTTTAAATAAAAGCCTGGAAAGTGATTTTGATCATTTGGCTTTTATTAAACAGCTCACAGTTTTTGGTGATTCTATTCTAAATGTAGTTCAACCTCTTGTAAATAGAAAAACTTAATCTAGTAATTAGCCTGGAGTTTCTGCTGTTGTCATTTTGCCATCGTTATTACACAAAGAATGCTAAGCCACAGCTATAATTAACATTTATGGAGCACTTACTGTGTTCTGGATACTGAGAACCGAGACAGTTTTCTTTTCCTCCAAAAGCTTATGGTCTAGTAGGGAATTGATACGATTGCGTGAAATAATTAATGAACAACAGAAGGCAAGAAGCTTCTGCATACCTGTCTACCTGAAAGTTTAAAATAGAAAAAGTTTAAAATAGTCCCTGTAGACTTATGTTCTTTATAGTATATACTGCATACTCAACATCTTTGAATTTTCCAAAATTCTAAATAATGTTTGAATTTTATCTTTAGTTGTTAGACCTAAATTTAAGAGATGCTATGATGTTTAAAGATTATATATATTCCATTACTTACGCCTTACCAGGACACATTTTCTCATTATGTGCCTCCTTTTCAGAAGTAGGAAACTTCCTTTATCCCCACCTGAATTATACAAGGAGTGTAAATTTTGTAGAAATAGAGAAAAGTGTGAGAACTGGCCATCATCCAGAGATATGCATTGTTTACATTTTGGTATGCTTTCTAGTCTTTTTAATGTGTGTGCATACTTTTTTTCTATATACATGTATTACAAACATAAATATGTGAGCAAAATTGGTGTGTAGTCTGTAAGTTTTACAGCCTATTTTTATCTGTTTTAGTTAACTACATAATACTGTTATCATAGAATACATACAGCATTTCCTTATCACTGTATATTTTTGAAAGCAATATAGTGGCTGCATAATAATCTGTGGTTGTTATAGTGCAGTTTTAATCCATTCCCTTATCTTTGGGTTTCTACGTTTTCAGGTGTCCATTATTATACACAGCATGTAATGAACATCTTGATGTAATTCTTTGGACTAATCTTATTGTTTTCTTAAGACAGAGTTCTAGAAGGAGAGTCTAATGCAAGGAAGAAGTAGGAACATTTTAACAATGTGAGTGATTTGATGTGTATGCGGACTGCTTTGTAGAAAGGCACTGTTTGTTTATACTTCCATTAGTAGTAAACAAAAATTCCATTTGTATTTCCACCTCACCACACTGAATCAGATTGAAAAAGTGTGTTTTTATTTTTCCCTTTTATTTCTTTCTATTTTTAAATGTTCTTTATATACCAAGAACATTTATCCTTCATCCCTCATCATATTTGTTACAAATGCATTGTTATGTTTTGTATTCTCCCTCAACTTGTTTTTGGTGCTCTTAGAAATACAAAACCATAAAATTTCTGTATTCTGTCAAGCGCTTCCGTATTTTCCTATGTGACTTTTTCTTTTTTACTTAAGATTTTTTTTTTCTGGCTTAGAAAATGTTTCCCTATTCTAAATTAGTAGTCTACACTTGTTTTTATAGTTCAAAAAGTTTTTACAGTAACTCAATCATGCAGATTTTTGTGTACAGTGTAAGTGATGCTCTATTTTGATTTTTTTTAAAAAAATTTCCAAACAATGTGTGTTTTGTAATTCACTTCTTCTCCTTTGGTTTGGATTTCTGATTCTTACATATGACAGGATCTATTTTGTGCCACCCATTCTGTTCCCAGCACTACCCTTTTAAATGTTCTTTGTTTCATGTTTTAACTATCTGATAGATCCAATTTCTTCATTCTCTATTAAAAAATATATTAGCTCTTCTACTTGACTTTTTTGTGTGTATGTGGCTAAAATTTAGACCCACCTTTCTAATTTTCCTTAAAACAATCCACTGGTACTTTAATTATGACTGTATTAACCTAGGAATGAATTTGAGAAGAATGAACATTTTCAAGTATTGGAAATGAGTGAACTGAGCATTCCCTGAGGTGCATTCAGCATCTAGATGAGTGTTTCTCAGATATATGAGCCTTTGGGTCCCCAAGAGATGTGACAGATTGCAGTTTGAGAAACATCTTGTAAGATAACCCAGTGTGCCCTGAAAGTAGGACGAGAGGGAACAAAAAAATCTACCTCTTAGCTACTTTAGGCTTAACTAATTTTATTCAACAGCTATTTATGGACTCCCATCCCTGTGCCAGGCTTACACCAAACTGACCTTGGAAAGGTGAAATAGGCAGATCTAGCTCTTAAACCCTAGTCTTTGTTAGAATGGAAGCATGTACCTGGTAAAACGAGAGCACCAAGTAGGGAGTTGAGGACATGGAAGGACTGGGTCCCAGGGAAAGTTTCACCCAGCAAGACAGGGTGGAGCCAGGTGTGAAGGGAAGCATGGATATCTGCTGGGTAGACAGGCTGGAAGAGTCTTTCAGGAAATGAGAACATGTGCACTGAAAAGTGAGATGACATGATGCTTAGAGTACCTGCAGGTAGTTCAGTGTGCTTGAAATGAAAGGAGAACTGGTATGAGATGGAAGGTCCCAGACCAGATAATGTTGGGCATTTACTGAGCTATAAAGTTGGGCTGTTATAGCCGGCGGCCTGCTAGCATGTTGCTTCTCAAACCATCTAGGGTGGAAGACCAGGTTTTTGCTTATTTTTCGCATTCTTTCATCTGTTGCAGATTGTATCTTTTTGCAGAATGCAATGAAGCTCAATCAACTAGATGATACCATGAGCCAGGGATTGTATATTTCAGACTGTCTGTATGGTGTATGAGTGTATCTCAATAAAACTGTATTAAAAAACAAAAAACTCAATCACTAGAAATAAGAAAAAATGTACAAAATACATCCGTTGAAACTTTTTAAGATTTAAGAGGTCTAAGATTACTGTCAAATTCCTCTAAAAGTTTCTAAATGTTTATTCTCAATTTCTTTAGCTATCTCTTGCAACTAGTTACAAACAGTTTTGGAACCTCTCTCTGTGGACCATGCCAGATCAGTGGGGGAGACGTGGCTAGCTAGACGCTGGACATTTTATAATGGTCATTTTAAACACACGTCAAGGTATGCTTGTGGGGCTGTGTCCACACAAATGTTGGCCACTCAGAGACTGAGAAACACTTTTGTGATTTTTTTTATTCACAGCTTTACAACGTATTGTTGGGATTAGGTGGTTAAGTCACAGCATTTAAAAAAACTCTCCTTCTGAAAATAAGTGTGAAAAATGAAGTATCCTCAGGCAGGCATTCCCCTCCAGGTGAAAGAGATGATTCTCAACTTTGGCTGCCTATTAGAATTGCCCTTACGGATGCTGTGTCCTACTCCCTCAGATTAATTTGGGGTGCAGCCTTGACATGAGGATTTTTCAAAGCTCCCCACTGATTCTGATATGCAGCCAAGCTTGAGAACCACTGTTCCACTGGGTGGGATATATTAATACCCTCTCGTGTCTATTCCCTGTTGGTTAGGTACATATAAGATTTTCAGTAGGTGCCTTTCTCCCATATGGGATGTACTAATGACTCAGAGTTTTCTGATTGAGAATTTATGTAAAAGAACACAACAGTACTAGTACTCTCTAACTTTTCAGTTGAATTTTAATATGATACCTAAGGATCATTTTTTTAAATTTCATTTTATTTATGAGAAAAATCATGCATGAAATACAGGATTCACATTTACCACCCTGTTATTGATACCTTGCATTAGTGTGGTATATTTGTTACAATCCATGAAAGGACATTTTTATAATTGTACTATGAACTATAGTCCACCATCCATTGCCAAAATCTTCGGCCAACCCAAATGGAAACCCTGTTCAATTTAAGCATTAACTCCTCAATCCCTGTCCCACCCTGTATCCTGGTAACCGGTCTGTGAGCTTGCTTGCTCTAATTATTTCATATTTCTTTTGTGTCTGGCTTATTATTTCACTCAATATGATGTCTTCAGGGTTCATCATTGTTGCATGATTCAAAACTTCATACCTTTTGACAGCTGAATAATATTCCATTTTTTGTTTTAAATGCAGTAATCTTGTGTGTCTTAGCTGCTCTGAATTTTCTTCCCATCTGCCCCAAAATACTATTATGTATTTTAATTGCAAGTTATGGTATACCTATCCTTTGATACAACTTATCTGGTTTCTAGACTATGTTGTCTAGTGTTTAAAATATATATCTTCATAAGTTAAAGCTTGTGAAATCTTGATTTTTTTATTGCTTACATGCTGTTACCTCAGTTATGACTGTTGCAGCAGAGATGGCAACAGTAATTGGGTGTTGTGTTAATCTCCAAACAAGATTTGATTGCAACAACCTTCCATATGCCTGTTGCCTAAAATGCAATCATTATTGGATTTTAAACATATAATCCCTTGAAATTATTCATTCCAGTCTTATTCTATAGTATCAAAATGTCAGGTCTTGGTCTTCAATACTGCATACCCCTCAAAATGTTTAAAATTTACAAACAGGCAAAATATCAATATAGAAACATTCCCCATGGTAATTTATTAGTTTATTTATGATGCTAAAAGCCAGCTGAGATCTGAAAGATAAATTTTTTTTTTCCCCGTTTTGCTAGCATGCTCTTCACCTGCTGAAAACTCTGAACGTTCAATGCTTCACTTATTTAAACATAACAACTTTTGGGCACCCATTTACTGTGCAAGGTATTGAAGATGCTTAGTTTTAAACCCCAAGTCCTTCCAACAAGGAACAACAAAGCAGCATGTACTAGCCTCAAATACCTTTAAGTGACAGCTTTTATATGTGCAAAATGACAATAATCTCTCCTCCTCCCCTTAATTTCAATAGGCTTTCAATTTTGGATATATCATTCTTACTTGCTGACATCCCCTTCTTTCCTCTCTCCCTGTTTTTGAGAAGGTTACAATATTAGGGGGGAAACACTCTAAAAATAGTCATTATCCTCTGAGCCTCAGTTTCCTGTGTTGTAAAAAGGTGATATCATCCTGCTCTGAGTTGTTACGGGGATTATGAAAGGAGTTATATATCACATTAACGTAAAAAACCAAACAATATATGTATGTGTGTGTGTGTGTGTGTGTATACACACACACACACACACACACACTTATACATATACCACAGCAAAACTCTTTGGGTTTCTGAAACTAAAGAATGAAGTTACACAAAAGTTCAAATTCCATGGACGTTTGAAAACTCCTTCCACGATGGAGGTTTTCTTTTGTTTTGTTTCGTTTTTTTACTTTTTTTACTCAGCTCCTGAGAAAGAAACTCCTCTGGCTTTCTCTTTTCCTCCTGCAGTTCTGCAGTGGCAGGGCTGCTTCCTGTCGAGAGCCCCCTTCCGTACAGACTCTCCACCTCCTCCTTCTCTTTCTTTCAAACACTTTTAATGCATTTAGAGACTGATCTGGTGCAGAAAATATCCCTGACCTTTGCAGAGCCCCAGGGATTCGGCGAGCATGCGCGCTGCGGCCGCCCGCGGGGAAGAGGAAGCGCGCTCCCCTCCGAGCCGGGCAGCATGTCAGCGCAGCGAACTTGCAGCGGGCTGTGAGGAAAGCGCAGAGCCTTTGTCCTGGGAAATGTGTCCTTGTTTTCCTTCCTCACTGCCTTTTCACTTCCAAGAAGGCCTTCTAAAGACCTCCGAAGCTCCTTTTTAATGCGCGATCGAGGATACAACCCACAGACCGTCCACAAGTAAACCCTGGAAGCGTTCCGTGTGCGTTCGGCCGCGTGCGCGCGCGCGTGTGTGTGCCTTTTTTTTTTTTTTTTTTTTTTTTTTTTTTTTTTTTTTTTTTTTTTTTTTTTTTACTTTTACATACTTTGTTTTGATAATCCGAGGCCGGGCCTCTGTCTTTGTGAAGTTCAAGGGAAGAGCCGGGAGCTACTCAGCTGTAACCGATTTTTGAAACTTAACTATTTGGGGCGGGGGGCGAAGGCAAAGAGCTGGTTTTCTTTGCTAGCCCAATAAATGCTATTTATGAAGATGGACCTGTTGAATTACCAGTACCTGGACAAGATGAACAACAATATCGGCATCCTGTGCTACGAAGGTAGATGTTCCGTCCTAAAAACTGCTGCTCTTTTACTTTTGTAAAGGCCACTCCCTCCTGTTTCAGCGCTCCGTTGGCCTTCTGTGCTTTTCGTCCTCTTTCTCGGGACTTCGGGGTTGCGCTGAAAGGGGAACGCCTGTTCTCTATTCTTTCCATGCCCAGGTGTGTTGAGCGCTTGTTCTCTATTCTTTCCACGCCCAGGTGTGTTGTGCGCTTGTTCCCTATTCTTTCCATGCCCAGGTGTGTTGTGCGTACTTACGCTTTCCGGGATTATAGTGGACGGGGCCGGGGGGCGGCGGGGAAAAAGTTGGCCTTACACTTACAAAGTACGGATTTAAAAAATTGTAGCGCTTTAAAATGTCTTTCTTTTCGACTTCTATCGGTATTTCTTTAGAGGAAGGACTTCCAGGACCTGAACAGAAGTTAAACGGGTCTCTTTTTTTGACTTTGGTGCCGATTTTAAACATACCACCGTCTCTACAGTATTTGCCTTGTGTTCAAACAGCATTTTGAATTTTCATGGAGGAAAGACCACAGAGTTACAGAGAGTTTTTTGTTTTAGGGAGAGAGATGGCCCCGAACAATGAAGAATTTTTGTATTCAGTTTGGGGGATTGGAAGGGCACCCGTGTTCCAGAGCACAGACTGGCCCTTTGTTTGACTTCCCATTTCCTGTACAGCTCCAAGAGAGAGTTCTGACATTGAAGGATGTTCTCCCCATACTCTGGTCTCTTGTGGAAATAATTGCACAACACACCGACCAGAAAGCTAAGTTAAAAAAAAAAAAAAGAAAAGAAAAGAAAAAAAAAACCCAAAGCTCTGATTCATAAGAATCCTAGTTGATTACCTCGCGCTGACCATGAGGTGTTTTCTCCCTGTCTGTGGGATTGCAAGCTGCCTCTAGTAGTAGTAACAAGAGAACATCTATTTCTCCATCTGTTGGAACATTATCTACGTGCGATTGGAAAACCTGGTCATGGCCTGGGTTTGAGTGGACTGAAGGCATCACTGGGGGGATTCAGCTTGGCAGGAGCAGTGTTTTTTGTTGTAACCACGTACAAATCGTGGAGCCATCTCCTTTCTGATTCAGCAGGAGCAGTTTCCATGTTTTCTCCTGCAGTAAACTGAGCTTTTGAAAAAGAAAACAATAAAGAAACTTGTAAACTTGGGGTGGGGTGGGGGGGAAAGTGACCTGGTTCTATTGTACTTATTTGTGTAAAAATTTCAGGCCTGTTTTCTCATCGGTTGAAAACTTGCTGTTTCCTCTTCCAAGAAAGAAAACCCAACTCGTTCATGTTTTTATTTAACTCTCTGGGCTATTTGCACTCTATGGATAACTCTTTGGATCTCATATTTAAAGTTTTTTTTTTTTTTTTCAGAAAGGTATTTTTTTTCCACATCTCCTAGTTCTAGTGATAAGAATTTTAGTGAATTGCTTTCTTTGAATCTTCTGCTTTAAGTATCATCTTGCTTCTGAACTCAGTCATTAAAAGCAGACCTAAAGAAGCAACAGGAGGGATTGAGCTTGTTTCTTAGTAACAGTTTCTTAAAAATTTTTTTTCACTAAATAAGAGATTAAAAACCTTTTTGCATTTTTCAGTTGTATTGTGTTGTCTGCCAATGAGTAATATGATATTTTCAAAACAAAACAAAACAAAGCATAATGATCAGCCTAAGAGAAGAATCTAGGGATTGTTAGGAAATTAATACCAGATTAATTTTTTATGTCTCCAACTGGTGGTGGTGAGGAAGGGCTTACGGAGAGCATGTCAAGGTTGATTTATAGTTGTGTAGTAGGGAATAGACACGATAGTATTTTTCTTCTAGACTTCCTGATTATTTAGGTGGAAGAAACTTTGATTTTGAAAGTTGAGTAGACATATGGATAATAGTCTGTAGTCTGTTTGGTTTGAACATCTGCTGCTATTTTCCCTATTATGAAAGTTAACATTATTTTAACACCAAAATGAATACACAGGAAATGAAGAAAAGCACAGCAAAATTTGAGTAGTGTTTAGAGCGAACTGTTTATGCCCAAGTAGTTTTTTTCCGTGTAAACACCACACACATCTGCTCTGGACTCAAAAGGGTGTTTTGAAGATGAATATAAATCTTAACATGATATATTTTTTTTTGGGGGGGGGAGAAGAGTTGGAACAGTTACTGTTCCTTTAAATCCACCTCGTGAGACAATCTGTATTAAACCTATTGGCCCACCAGCATTCCAGGGACGCTGCTGGGAAATGGAATGCCCAGTTGGTTGGGCAGCATTGATTTCATGTAGGGCACAGGCAAATTTCACATCGCTTAAGAATAAGAGACACAAATTAATTTTCTGAATTATTTATGTAAATAATAAACTTTATTTTTAGGGCAGGTTTAGCTTTATAGAAAAATTGCATAGGAAGTACAGAGTGTCCCCATATCACCCCCTCCCTCAGTGTCCCCTACTAACATTTTGCATTAGAATGGTACATGTACTGAAATCGATGAACCAGTACTAATACATTCTTAGTAGTGAATGTAGTTTCCAACTGTAGTTTACATCAGGGCTCGCTCTTTGTACGGTTCTATGGGCAGTTTTCTGAATTTTCAGTTATAAAAATTAAGATTATTTTTGTTGGTTAGTTATTCTTGTTGAATTATCGAGGCAGGTCATACCATAGGCCTTTGTTGTATTAGACTGAATCTACTCTGCAAAATAAACCATGTGTCTACCATCTTTCTTCAGCGTCTCTAGCAACTTATAGACAAATGGGAATTTCTAGTCGATTCCCTTGTTGCACATGAGATCTTCCTAAAAATCTCACTTTGGAGTAGACTCTAAATAGTTTGGATATGGTAACTGGTAACTTTGTAACTGCTCCTTGGCATCTGCCTTTCACCATAGTCATCTACAAGTACAACTGAAAAGAGAATAATGGGGGAAAAATAACCACAAATAGTAGTTTTGAGCTGGGGCCCTGTTGAGGTAGGAAAAGAGGATTGGCAGGCGGCAGGAGGACTCTAAGTCTGGCTGACATCTGGAAACGAGCTGTCTACATTTGCTAATAGCAAATTCGCTTGTATTAATGTATCTGTTCAAAATCTTCATGGTTTATTCTTACAGTCCTCAACAGTCAACCAATTCATTATTTATCACCCTCTGAAGGTTCAGATTATCCCCACTTGGAGGCCAGTTTTGCTCCTGTCTCCACGAAAAGGTCATAGACCAATCCAGCCCTCACTTTTCCACCGCTGAGCTCCTGAGAAGATGCCACCTCTGGAGTGTCAGCCTCGAAAAGGGACTTGTGGCGTCTTCCCTGGTGCATCTCGAAGGCTGCGTGGTGCTGGCGGGGGCTCTCAGGAAGTCCTTTGAAATGGATGACATCTCTGCAATGGTAGTTGTAGTTGCTACTGCATAATTTGGCATTTAACTACATCCATTAATTATATTCTCTAATCCTCTAAGTATTGTAGTGCATAAGGGCCTTAGACATCAGCTCCTACATTTACCTTAACTCTGCCAAGGAAACTGAGGCCCAGAGAGGTACGTTGTTCAAGTTTATTCAGAAAATTTGTCCCAGGGTTGAGTTGAGGTTATAGAACCCAGTGGTTTGGGTCTGTATACCATATTGTCTCTTCAAAATTATTTTACATCTTGGTTGTCCTTAATTAAATAGGAGCTCCTTGATGTTAGGGACCCTGCTCCATCCTGGGTATGCTCTTGGCCTCAGTTTAGGGAGTTCACCCTGGATGGCACTGCTCCATCAAGCCTGGCCTTGACTCTGTATGCCTTTAGGCCAGTCCCTGTCTACCTTACCAGGCTGTTTAGTAGCAACAACCCTGGGTGGCCAGCCTTGTTGAAATTTGCTCTCCCTGCTGCTCTGGCACTTAGGTGGGCTTTACTTTTTCTTGATTATGTGGAGGAAGAGGCCCTGTGTAGATGCCAGTTAACAAAGTGAATCCCCACGGGAAAAGGGAGAATCTTCGACCATTGACTCCTCTCAGGGTGGCTCATGGGGATATTTACTTAACTCCTGGGTGCTGAAAATTTAGGTCCTAGAGAATGTGCTGGCTGTGCCTTGAAGCTGTTGGAAGTGATTCCTTAATTATGGATTGAGCCATTAGTGTGTAATTAGGTAGAAGAATTCTCCCCCTTTTAATCCAGTAGGGTGATTTATACTGGGAGAGAGTAAGGGTAAATAGCATATTCTGATCGTCTCAAAGTTTAAGAGTTAGAGGACTTTAAGTTCCTCAAATTTTAGAACGGATCATCAGTTGAGAACTAGTTAGCACTTGTTTCATCCCAGACTACATTTAAATTAAATTTTGGAAAGGAATTACAAAATTATAAAATGAGAGTTGCTGAGTTGAGTGGGACTCTGCCAGGATTGTGAATGAGGCTGGGTGACTGATTTATTTTGTTGTTGTTGTTGTTGTTTTTTCCTGCCAGCCCAACTCCCAGCAGTTTAATGGAGTCCTGGTTTCATTGTTCTTTGTCTAATGAGCTCCAAGGGTTTAGGAAACTTAGGAGAGCATTGGGTGCTATTCAGGTGAAAAAGCCACAGAGCAGAGCCTGTTTGTACCAGCCTCTGCTCCCCAGTCCTGCCTATCAAGTGACATGCTCTTGGTCCCCAGGAGCTGCCTCCTGTATGCCAAGGCAGAACATGTGTAACTCTTTTGCTATGGAGATTCATTTTACTTTAGTTTTTTGCTCTGTGGGAAAGGGGCAGGAGTGAGAGGGGAGAGAGAGACAGAAACTGAGAGACGCTTTAATGTAATATACCCAGGTGAGCCCAAGAGATCTCTCTCTTGCAGGAACTCTGGCCAGTTTGTGTTTCTTCTAATTACAGTTTGTGAAGGGAAGGCGTGATTACACTGTCCTTCCTTCCAGCGCCCCTGCTGGTTTCTCTGCCCCCTCCTCCAAGGGTTATTGTACTTGGCTGCTTATCTCTTGGAGCCTACACAGGGCTGTGTTGACTGAGGCAGATTTGTCTTCCTTCCTTCCTTCTCTATTGTCTGCCTGGACTTATATGGGTGTTTTCCTGGGGGGGTGTGGGGCGAGGGGTGGGGGGAGCTTGGATTTGTTGCTGTGAAGAAGATTAAAAAAACATGTCATAAGATGCAAAGAAGTCCCCCAACGCGTGTGAGAAGATTCAGAACCCCTCGATATAGTTTCGTTCTGCGTGATCCAGGAGGATGCTGGAGAAAACCAAATTTTGTCGTGAAATTAGATCCAGATTTGGTATTTGTGCGTGTATACAAGTACGTAAAACAGCCTCACGGGGAATGTTTCTGGCCATATCCATTTTATCTCTAGATATGTAATATTTATTCAGTGACTGTTTATATTTAGTGGTATTTATATATTGCATAGTTAGCTCATTGTAATGATTCTTTAGCCTTGGCTGGCAGCATAAACAACATGATCTCTCCACTCTTAGTTTTTAAAATGGATTCATGTCTTTAGTTCTCCCACAATAAAGCAAAACAAAAACAAACAAAAAAACCAACCATGGACTTAATTTTAAAAGCAGAGTCTACTTATTCCGTTTACTCATTTTTTATTTTTGCTTTCCTGTGAAAGTCACCTGTTCTAAGTTCTAAGGAATTATTTCCATCCATTTGCATCGCTGTCTTGTCGTCTTTTCTGCGGTAAAAAAAAATTTCCGTATATTGTTTTTAAATTTCAGGGCATTGAATATAGAGTATACTTTAATCCTAACAATGAATCACTACTAGTTGAAAGGATGTTTGCCCTGAAAAAAAAACAAAAACAAAGCTCTATTCTTAAAGTTCCCTTTTGTTTGTTGCTATTTATATGGTCTTTCTAAACTCTTAATATTTAACCCTTTTATTTGCAAAGAGGCCTGTAAACAATCAAACTGAAATATCTTTAGTAAACGATCTGGGAAAATTCAATACTGCCCTTTTGTCACCCAATATCCATCCTTTTACACATTTATGGAACACCTATACTCTGCTAAAGAATAGATCATTCTGTCTCTCTCCTTTTACCATGAAATATACCATACATACTAAAAAACACATCAAACATATATATATATATATATATATATATATATACTTAAAAAATGAGCAACCTGGTGAACAAGAAATAGTAAATTACCTCTTCCAAGCATTCCTTCTGGGTCAGAATCCCTCCCAATTCCAACCTGCTTTTATTATTATTATTTAATACCCTTATAACTTCCTGTTCTCTGTTTTTGGTCATTGTTGTTGTTGTTAGCTCTATATAATTGTTGTTATCCTGTATGCCTTCTTTTGTGTCTTGTTTATGAGGTCTTATAAACTAGGGTGGAGATGTTCTCAGATGTGTTGTCTTTTTCCATATGAAGGCAGCTAACCTTGGAATTTGGGGTGCCTTGGCACAGGCTTCCTCCTCATTCACCTGTTTTCTCGCTGTTTATAAAATGGAGCTGGCGACGCTTTGGTTTGAACTTCTGCACCGTATGTCAGTGTTTCGTTCACATTCGCTGCCACCTGTTAAAGTCCTCCACCCCCCGAGCTGTGATGGAAAATTGTATGTCAGAAAAATTCTACATCATTTTGGGAGTGCAAAGTGTGGGACAATTTTGGAGATACATAGAGTAATTAGTGTCTAAACAGCAACTTCGGTTCAGCATTAATAAGCAATTTGCTTCAAGGCTGAGACTTGTTTCAAGTTGCTGTGCCAGGTTTCTTTGGATGCTAATCCAGGGACTTTCGGATACGCAGAAAAAGCTTAAATTGCTCCAGTATTCAAACAATACTCTACATTGTATAGAGATGGTCATTAGAGAGCAACAGAGATTTAAAACAATAGTCTGCATTATGCTCCATCTGAGTTTATGAACGAAAAATGCATCATCCATCCTTATAGTGGTCTCGATTTGTATTTTACATCTATTTTGCATGAAAATAGTTGCCTGTTCATTTTCCTTGGGCTTATACAGATGGAGCTTTTTGATTTGACTTTGAGAGTGTGAATTCCAGAATTTAATGTGCTTGATGCAGATGCTCATTGCCAAGCGCTTAAGTAAAGTTGTTTACAGTATGCACAGCCCGGCTGGGACAGAGTCTATACTTATTCTCTGGTAATAGTAGAGGGAGTGATAAGGGCAAATTTTTGGAAGTCCTCCCCGCCCCCCTTTAAAGTAAACACATCTTGCATTAGGAAGTGCAACTATTAAAGTGAAAAAAAAATTAGTTTAAAATTTTATGATAATGCCAGCAGCTTTTTCTTTTATTCACTTTCCCCTATTTTTAATATGCGTGTCCTTTAAAGCTATTGCTTTTCTGATGGGCAACTGATAAACTAGTGGCTGACCCCTCAAGGAACCATTGTTTTATTTTCCTATTGAATAATAGTTAGGACCTCTTTAAGCCAGTGCTTAAAGTCATCTATGAGAGTGATTTGGGGAGCTTTTTAAGGACTGTACAATAGGCAGCTGTAACTGATTTTAAGTTGTATTGACTAGAGAGTAAAAGGGATGGACAATAGTACTGATTCTCAGCATAAAACCTCTATAAAGTTTGCTAGCACTACTCTGATGAATTCAGATTTGGGGCAGTTACCACCAGTTTCTGGAGGAAAGGTTGGGAGGCTTTTTCTATCAGAGGCTTTATTATACCAGTAAGAGAAGGCTGAGATTGTAGGGGAAGAGAAGGAGCAAAGTAAAATTCCAGAAGTAACAGGAGACATCAAATGTTGCTCTTGGTGCCTAGTGATAAATACAATATATATTTAAAATGTACTGTACTTGGCTCTTTATTTTGTCTAACAAAGAAAGAGAAGGTGGGAGAGAAACAGGGTTATACAGCTGGGAAAGTCCTTATCCAGGATAGATCATTTATGGAGAAAAATAGAGGAACTGCTGATCTGCCTACTTTCCCACCTGCAAACTCTTCTGAATCCAAATCCGATCTTATCTCCTTTCCCTCAGGCTCCACGGAAGGCTGGTCTTTTCTTTGGTATGCACTGGTTCCAACTCTTTTGGCCTCAGGGACTTATCCTTCATCTGATTTTTTCTTTTCCTGATTTCCCCACATCATTTTTTCTCTTTACCATGTACTCACATACAGGTATCTGTATTTAGACTCTTCCCTAAATCTGGTATTCCCCTCCAGCTATGAGATTATCTTTTCTTTGGCATCCGAGTTATTGGAAGAAGATCAATTTGTCTCTGCTACCTTTCTGTCCATTCTTTCCTCAGTCCACTGTAATCTGTTCTCTGCTCCCACACACCAAAGAAATTGTGCTGAACCGGGTTGTTCAGTGTTGTCCTAGTGATGAGTTCAGGGGACATTTTCTAGTCCTTACCTTGTTTGATCTCATTGTGCCATTTGGTGCTGTCTCCTTCCAGATTCTCAAATTCTTACCTCCTTTGGCTCATACTGAGAACCCACTCCATCAGGAACTGTGCTAGGTGCTGGTGAGTGCATGGTGGACAACATTGAAAGGGGCTTTATGAATCTTTTGGTGGGTAGGTTAGGAAGTTTAAAAGGGTGAAGCAGGCCGATGGACATTAAAACTGTGGTTGCACTTTGAGAATAGATTTGAAGGGAGTAAGAGAAGAATAAATAAAAAAAAAGAGGATACGGCTTGTTGCAGTGGTTTAGGGAAAAGATGATGGTAGCCCAAATTATGGAGGTGCTTGTGGAGAAGCACAGAAGTGGGAGATATTTGAGAGAAGATGGACAGGATGTCGTACTGGATGGAAATGGGATGGGGGAGAAAACTTTGAGGGGGCAGATTTCCAGCTCCTACGAATGAGTGGATGGTGAAGCCATAAGTTCAGTTTTGGATATGTTGAGTTTGAGGGAGCTTTGAGATTTCAAAGAAAAGATAAATATTAGCCAGTTGGGGCTAGAGCTCCCAGGGCAGAGGAGAAGAATATTAGCAGAACGTAATTCCCTATGTATCTCTTCAGTTTTACCTTCCACCTCTCCCTCACCCATTGCCGGCAGGTCAGATAAATGAAACTATTTCCAATTCACTTACCATATCCTCTTGCCCCTCAGGTGGGCCACTGCATCTAATGGAAATCCCCCTGCCCAGTCTCTTGGCTTCTATTAGTCCTGAAGATGCAGGTGCTTCTTCTAGAGAGTAACCCTCCTGGCCCTACTTTCTCAGCAGCGTTTGGCCTTGTGTTTCTACTTTCACGGCATGCCATGCCATGCCTATTTCTGTCATAGAATTTATTGCATCACCTCCTGTACTCCTCTCTCTGCCTTACTGTAAGCTCTGGGAGGGCTCAGACTTTCCTCTCCTTGTTCTTATTACCAAGCCCCAAGGTGCCTGCTTATGAATGAATTGCTCCCCTGTCTTTTCATTGAAAACAGAGAGGCATTGATGCTGTGTGATTAGTCCGAGGACATTTAGTTAGTTGGAAACACAAGTGAATTTCTTCATTCTTAGAAGTTGTTCTTAGAGGAAGAAAAGATAGCTGGCCAAAGGAAGGATGTAAACAAGAAGGAAAGAAAGGAATGGAAACTCATTAGGACTCAGTTTCTGTGTAGAAACATTTGGAGTGGGTTGTTTGGTTGGAAATAACTGCCCCCAGCTCATCCTGTTTTCTAGTTACTTGACTTTGGACAGTCTAGTCAATGAAGCGATTGTTTATGGGACAGTATTTAATACTAACTGTTTATGTGCCAGGCATGGTTTTATATGCTAGAGATACTGCTGTTAAGAAACAAGGCAAGAGGCCCTGAATTTTTACAAAGGAGACAGACAATGAACGGGTAGATTTAAAAAAAGGTAATTACGTATTGTGAAACTTACTACTATTGCCCATAATAGTTCGATGTCCATTAGCTTAGTTGCTGTTTAGAATAGTTAAATCCTTACTCTAAAAAGTGACTGCTTTTATTTTCCAACTTCAGACTATAGAGTTGAGTGAATGGTTTCGTTCTCCCAGGTCTTGTGAAAGATTTAGAAGTGTATTATGGGAAATTTTAGAAACTTTCCTTGAGAATCTTTGGAAGTATAGATTGGCTTTCTAACTACTGCTTCACTCCATTATACCAGTTTGTTATATTGGGAACGAAGATTTATTGTAGTATTATCAACTTAAAAAAGCCAAATGGTTCACTTGGGCCCTGATGGGAATAAAATATATTTAGAATTTTAAAATTCAGAGAATACAAAAAGTCTTAAGCAATCCGTGGATTGGGTATATGTTCTTATGCTTGTCTGGTCAGAACTTAAAATATATCGCCCTGAATAGGGTAGCTATTAAAAAAACCCAGGGGGGATTTTTATTTTAAGCTGTTGCTTTGTGATAATGGCATATTTGGAAAGGGCTAGATAAAATGTAAACCTTGAACTTAATTTGGATAATTGATTGCCTGGCGATTTTCCACCTGTTTAATTTTCTTTTTTTCTTTCTTTTGGTTTTGTTGAGTCATAATTTAATATGGTAAAATCTTAAGGGTGTATTTACACAAAAATTCCCCCTGTGTTTATACTTTGTCACTATCACCCGGGTCAAGTTATAGAGCATTTCCATCACCCCAGAAAGTTCCCTCCTGGCACTTGCCAGCCAACACCCATGTGCCCCAAAAGTAACCACTATTTTGACTTTTTATCATTACAGATTAATTAAAATTAATTAATTTTGCTGTTGACCTTCATATAAACAGTCATTTGAATGCAACATAATATTTTTGAGATTCATCCATGTTGTTGCACGGGTCAGTAGTTTGTTCTTTTTTTTATCGCTTCACAGTAGGTGGTTGTATGAAGACATCCCAATTTGCTTATCCATTGCTTGGTTGATGGATGATTGAGCTGTTTCCAGGTTTTTCACTGTTGTGAATAAAATTGCTCTGAACATTTTTATACAAGCCTTTATGTGGACATATGTACTCATTTCTTTTGGGTAAATGTGAGTGGAATTGCTGGGTCATTAGTTATGTGTAACATTTTTAGAAGCTTCCCAAATGTTTTCAAAGTCTTTATACCATTTTATATTCCCACCAGTGGCGTATAAGAGTTCCAGAAATTCTAGGTCCCCACCAGTACATGGTATTGCTAGTCTTGTTAATTTTAGCCCTATTGGGATTTGTGGATAATAACCAAGGTATTCCTCATTAAATTGTAAGTCATTGCTTTTTAGAACACCTATTATGACACTTCGTACTATGTGAAAAAGACATGTTCCATGCTGTGGATGAGTTTATCGTCTAAATTAGAGGCTGGAGTGTATATATATTTCTGGTCTGCTTTCAAGGCAGAGGTAGTGATTTTGGTATTGTCAAAGGAGGGGTTCTTTTTCCAAGTGGGTTAATGTAAGCCATGGGAGCCAGCCCCAGCCAGATTGAGGGGTGTTAGAAAAACACCAACGTGGCATCGAGGAAGGACTTCTTTTGGGAACGTTTTCCTTTAGCATAATGTTGCTTTGCTTAATTTTTTATTTGGTAGTGATTCATCCAACCACTGTCCTGTTAAAATAAAACTCAGAGATTAAGCTCTCTGGTTTGCCAGCCATCTTAGGTCCTTTAAATTTTTCTCCTATTTGGGATAGCATTCTGTGCCATCCCAATCATTTGAATTTCATATATACTTCAGAGTTCATCACTTCCCCTTATGAAACTTTATCTGAAGTTTTTCATGGGCATGATTTGTCATTTAACCTTGTAAATGCTAATGCTTTAGCAAGAGGTCTTGTCCTTTTAAAATGTGTGACTTTATTTATATTAAGGTCTTTCAAATTCCTATAGGATTTACATAGTCTGCCACACTCACCTTGTATTTTGTAATCTTGAATGTAAATAAAGTATGTAATTATGTAAATAAAGTATGACTGTTGAAAAGCAAACAAACTTTCAAGTACCTAAATAAGTAGTATGTTCAAGCTTGTTTTCAAAATAGTTACCTGGGGAAATTACCCATTGAACGGCATGTGGTAAAGATCTCATTCTCAGAACGTTGTTGATTTTTTGGAAACTGCCTTCAGGGTCAGAGGTACAGTCTTAATATTTTTAATGGTGGCCAGTAATTTTTAAAAAATATAACAGACACTTCTCATAGCACTGTTTGCCAAGCGTTATCCTGTGTTGTTTATATGTATTTATGTATTGCAGATATTGTAAGCAATATCTTGTTTATTCCTTGGACTGGAGATACAGGCTTAATTTTTTTTTTTTTTTAATAACCCAAAACATTTGAAGCCAAGTTTGGTATATATGATTGGAGATCAAATTAGATAATCCCGTTTTGCATTAAAATAGTGTGTGCTTAAAATGATGAGCTGGTTTTTCCTCTGGTGTTCTGAAGCCAATCCCACAAGTTGAGTTCCAAAATATCTCTTATAACCAGTGACAATTTCTTTGGGCTGAGAAGGCTCAAGTCATTCTAAACTAACTACTTTGACAGCGATGCTCATTTGCAGGTTTACATTTAAAATCTCTTTGTGTATTTGTAACACCTGATCTAAAATGGGAATTACTTGAGGGCTCGGAGCACCCTGTCTTCCTTTGCACAGCCCTCGTCCTTGTACCGTGCACATGGCGCCACTCAGTAAAATGTGTGAGGATTTCAGATCATTCAGCCCTTATTTTAAAGAGCTGGGGTAATTTGGTTATTTCTTTCTTTCTTTTTTTTTTACTCTACTGAATTTATTTTAACATTTATTCCCCCTATTCTTTATTTATTTTTGATCCACACGTTTTACTCATCTGTCCATAAGTTAGATAAAAGGAGCATCAGACACAAGGTTTTCACAATCACATAGTCACACTCTATCATTATACAATCATCTGCATGAATCAAGGCTACTAGAACACAGCTCTACATTTTCAGGCAGTTCTCTCCAGCCTCTCTGTTACGCCTTAACTGAAAAGGTGATATCTATTTAATGTGTAAAAATAACCTCCAGGATAACCTCTCAACTCTGTTTGAAATCTCTCAGCCACTGACATTTTGTCTCATTTTCACTCCTCCCCCTTTTGGTCAAGAAGGTTTTCTCAATCCCTTGATGCTGAGTCCCAGCTTATTCTAGGATTTCTGTCCCATGTTGCCAGGAAGGTCCACACCCCTGGGAGTCATGTCCCACATAGACAGGGGGAGGGCGGTGAGTTTTGCTTGTTGTGTTGGCTGAGAGAAAGGCCACATCTGAGCAACAAAAGAGGTTCTCTGGGGGTGACTCTTAGGCCTAATTTTAAGTAGGCTTAGCCTATCCTTTGTGGGTTAAATTTCATACTAACAAACCCCAAGATTGAGGGCTTGACCTATTGCTTTGTTTGTCCCCTGGTTGTTTAAGTAGCCTGACCATCCATGGCTTTGCCTTTATTCTGTTCAGCTTTCTCATTCATTTATATGTATCAGATATCGCAAAGTGCCCGTTTGTGAAGTCCCAGCAGCTTGCTCTTCACCTTCCGTTGCTGATGACACATATCTTGCCTGTTTTGTCCCAGAGTGATTTCCTGTAAAGTGAATTTCCCATTCCCACTGAATTCCAGTGGAAGTACTAGAGATCTGGTGTCAATAATTTTCACATTGAGGAAGGACAATCTATAGGCCCATAGCTATCATCACACTGATGGTTAGAGTAGAATTTGGTAAATATATTCATGGCACCTTAAAATACTTATTTTAAAGCTTTCTGGATAAAGGTTATGAAATCTCCTTCTGTGTTACATCTCATGTGTCATAAGAAAAAAAGAAATTGTAGTTCCTGTTCTTCCCAGGGCTTACATTTTAGGTCTTTGGAAATGTGTGTGATTCTCAGAAACATATGCGCCCATCCAGGTACTCATTTGTTTTGACTTTGGGTTCTGTGTGTGTGCGTTGGCGTCAGCTACAGCTTTTTATTATTATTTTTTTTAATTTAGTATTTTTAAAACTTTACTGGTATATAATTCACATACCACAAAACTCACCCATTTCAAGTACACAAGACAGTGATTTTTAATATATTCAGAGTTCTGCCACCATCATCATTATCTAAGTTTAGAATATTTTTCATCTGCCCCAAAAGAAACCTTGTACTCAACCGCAGTCACTCCTCCATTCTCACCTCTTCCCAGTCCCTGGGAAACACTAATCTACTCATTGTCTCTGGATTTGCCTATTCTGGACATTTTGTAAGAAGGGAATTACATAATAATACATGACCTGTTAGGTCTGGCTTCTTACACTTGGCATAATGTTTTCAAGGTCCATCCATGTTGTAAGAAGTATAGTCCTTAATTCCTTTTGGTGGCTGAATAATTTTCCATCATCCAGATATATACTACATTTTATTTATCCAAAATACAATAGTTTTGAAGAAATAATAATAGCTCCTGGATAAAGATTGGGTTGAGCAGTTATACAGGCTATGATGCTGTCTTTACTCATTTTAACTATGAAAATGCAAGAGCAAAACATGCCATCTTGTTTGCCTCTTTGCACTCCAACCCCTGCAAAATGTCATGGCCTCGACCCTATGGTGTTACCCTCCTGGAGCCATAGCATGATATAGTTTTAGTATCTGAGTGACAATTCTGCTCCATGATTTCTTCTAACTGTACATGGCTCTATGTACATAAAAGTGTTTGGCATTTTTACACTTGTACCTTCAGAGACTTTGGAACCAAATGCCATTCAACCTAAACCGCAATGGATTATAAACTAAATATTCTGTAGTTTTGTTCTCAGTTGTCATGGAGTCAGATAAGATGGACTGCCAAATGCTAGCAGTCCTACCTAGGAGAGCTACTCATGGCATCGTGAAAAAATGAACTGTCACAGATGAATTATCTGATACAAACATCTAATTGTCATGAGTGAGCTTCTTAGTCACTTGAAATAGCATTTGAAAAGCAATTTGAGACAGAAGCAGAAGCCTCTGCCAGTGTTGAATTTGTGGAGAGAGAAAACTTTAGGAGTTAGCATGGGATTCTTTCACTTAAGTATTTTATTTTTTGTGTTGTAAATAGTTATAGAATGGAATGAGGTGCTTTGAAAGGTGGGTCTCACCAGAGAGCATTTCAATCCCCCTGCCCCCCATCTCAGTTTACCTGCTGTGGCATCCAAAGAGTGATCAAGTCAGCTTTGTGGTCTCCTTAAGTTGAATCATAAGCAGCTAGCTGGGAGATGCCTAAACGATTTTCCTGCTGAGCAAGTTGAGATTGGTTTCTGCAGTTAAAATATAATTTTTCTATGCTCCCTTCCCTGCCCCTGCCATGTTTCTAGACTGAGAAATTTACAAATCGGTAATCATGGGCAGACTCTTATCTGGAAGGCTTTCGTTGCTTATCTCTTGGGCCCCATTCAAAGTGTAAGGGGGATAAGTTGTTTTGTTATACAAAAGCGTGTACTAGGTGGTGGTGAAGGTAGTACAACATTGTGGATGTAATTAAGTCCCTTAAAAATGGTTAAAAGGGCAAATTTTATATTATCTATTTAACCATGATTTTTTTTTTAATAGAAAGGACATCGTGGGAAGTAGAAAGCAGCAGTGGGTATACCCGTTTCCCATTTGAGGCAGCAGTTGGGGTCAGGGGGAGTCACTTGACCAGGGTTCTGACTTTTGGAGAGATGAACATTCAAACAGATTTAAAGAGCCGCATCATTGGTTGAAAACAGAAGTGAACTCTCCTAAAAGAAGCCTTGAGCTCTCTTACACAATATCGTTGGCTGGCAGTAACCAGGCTAGCCCAAATCTTGCCCTTTGAACCTGGGTTCATCAGGCACTTCCTGGTTAGATAGACTCAGGGTCTTGAGTTCTCGCTTTGACTTTATCACTGCCACGCAACCCTTAGGCAGTTATGAAATGCTGGATGTTGTATTGGTGGCTCTTAGTATTGATCTGTTTTGCAAGGGGATGTATAAGAGGCTGGAGAAAAGATACACGCTAATATGCATCTACCCTCCTGGGGAACATACTAAACTGACATGTTTTGGGGTTCTTGAACTTTTCCATTAGGACTGGGGTCAGGCCCAGGGATATACATTTAAACTCAGGGGACGCTGATATAAGTCGTTCAAGAACCACAGTTTGAAAAGCTTTGTGCTAAGTGGCGAGTTAGAGCTGCTGGATGAGAAATACTAGGGGACATTTCCAGAGATTGATGAGAATAATTTGAAAACCACTCAGCAGAGCTTTTAAAACAGAATTACCAAAGTTGATTTATTCTAATTTTTCAGGAATAGCTTTAGGTGAAGTCAGTTGCACCTATATGGTTATAGGAATATTAACATTTCTACATTATACAACGCCTATTTTTAACTCCTTGCTGGAAATAAAATCCTTTGCTGCTTCTGTTCCATAGGCCCTTTCTTCCATCCATTCCAGCAATTCTCCAGTACCCGGCCATTATCCCAGTGGATGATTGACTGTATCAGTGAGATGACTTGATTGGGTGTGAGTTAGTGTTGAGGCCAGGACTTGCTATGTGTGATATGATGTCACTTTCTCCATCATCCCCTCTGTGCTGTCACTCACCATGAGTCTCCATAATAGGTCTGATGTGAGAATCTTCAAGGAACATCCACATTCAAGAAAAAAAGTTTGAAACATGAGCCTTTAAAGATGTTTCTGAAATGACAAGTACTTAAGTAAATGGGTCATCCCAAGCCTGAACCGCCCTGAATGGGTGTGAGTGTGATCAAGAAAGAGAATGCAAGAGTCTTTTCAGGCTTCAAATTCTCAATCCAGCAGATGGAAACCTGAGTTACATGAGCTCACATCTGCTGTCTCTGATTTGACTGGGCTTGTGCCATAGTGTGCCGCAGAATTTACCGATTCTGCAATCCCTAGAAAGCATGATGGAAGTGAGATTGACAGAGAATTAGATCCTGAAGGTTAATGACACTGACCGAGTAAGAACTAATGGCGAAATAGGAACGCCGGTGGTTGCAGACCACTCATCCGTTTAATTTGCTAGAAGCTAATGTAGTCGAGTAGACCCCAAATTAAAACACTTAGGTTTTGCTTTGTTTCTTCATTAGTGTAATTCCCGTTGACCTTGTGTTGAGGCTGAAACAATTCAGGAGCATTCTAGCATGGGAGCAGTTTTAACAATCATTGTCAGATGTGTTTAAAGAAAACACCTTGGCAGAGTACATGTAGGCTCTACAACCCATTCATGCTATGATACTGCATTTCTTTATTTCATAAAACCATGGAAATAAGGCTTTGGGAAGATGGGCCGAATTTCTGAAATGTCAGAATACCTATAGTAAACGTCACTGCGGCTTATTCAGGAGTTGGCCGCCAGGCTGAGGGTGGCTGCTGTTCAGCCACAGCTGGGGCCTCATCCCTCCACCGAGGTCGGCCTCTCAAGAAAGAGGTGGAAAGATAATGGCTTTCAGAAGAGTATTTGTAATCGAATTTGTATGACCCCTACAAGAGATAAGAAAGGCCATATTTTTGTAAGGTCTTTTGTTTCTAAGTCTGAAGGCCATAGATAACTGTAATAATAGGTTTGATTGAAGTGACAACTCATAGAATGGGAGAACATTTTTGCAAACCTTATACCTGATAAGGGCCTTGTGTGTCCGGAATATATAAAGAACTCTTACGACTGACTCAGCAGTACAAAGGCAGATAACCCCACTCAACAGGGTTTGAATGGACGTTTCTCCAAAGAAAATAAATGGGGGCCAATAAGCACATGAAAAGATGATCAGCATCACGAGTGGTTAGGAAAATGCAAATCGAAAGCAACGTGAGAAACCACTTTATGCCCTTTAAAATGACTAAAATGAATTATAAACCAACCAGACAAAACAGTAACAAGGGTTGGTCAGGATGTGGAGAAATTGCGACTCTTGTCCATTGTTGGTGGGGTTGTAAAATTGTGCAGCCACTTTGGAAAACAGTTTGGCAGTTCCTTAAAAGGCTGAACATGGTTACCATGTGTGCTTGTTTGAAACTTTCGTTTACTCCACAAAAGCCATGCTCTTTAATTCTCTTTGGGTATTGCAGAATGGGATCCTTTTGATGATTTAGTTGTTTCCATGGAGATGTGACCCAACCCATTGTAGGTGGGACCTCTTGATTAGGTGGTTTCCATGAAGATGTGTCTCCACCCCTTCAAGGTGGGGTCCCTTACTGGAGTCCTTTAAGAGGGAACCATTTTGGAAAAAGCTTTAGAGCCCACACAGCCAGAGACCTCTGGAGATGCAGAGAGAAAATGCTCCTGAGAAAGCTGTTCCCATCTGCCTTCCCAGCTGATAGAGAAACGCCCAATGTCATTGGCCCTTTCTTTGGAATTAAGGTATCTTTCTGTCTCTGATTTAGTTTGGACATTTCTCTAGCCTTAGAACTGTAAACTTGCAACTTAATAAATTCCCTTTTTAAAAGCCATTCCATTGCTGGTATATTGCATTCCGGCAGCCTTAACAAAACAAAATGCCATGTGACCCAGTGATTCCATTCCTAAGTTTATACCAGAAAGAATTGAAAACATAGGTCCTCGCAAACACGTGTCCACACATGTGCATCCAGCATTCTTCATAGTAGCCGGAAGTGGAAGTGACCCAAGTGTCTATCAACTGATGAGTGGATGAAGTATAGTGTATTGTACAATGAAACATTATTCTGCCATAAAAAGGAATTATGTTCTGATACAGTTATATACAACACAGATGGACCTTGAAAACATTATGCCGAGTGAAAAGAAGCCAGGCACTGAAGGCCACATATTATATGATTCTGTTCAGATGAAAAAACCTAGATTAGTCAAATCCACAGAGACAGAAAGTAGAATGATTAATGGTTATTAGGGGCTGCTTGCCACTGAACAAAATTCAGCTCAAAATTCTAATAAATTAACATATTCTGTGCTGAGAGCAAAATGAACAAATTGTGGTGGTGGTTGGGAATTGGGGGTAAGGAGAAAAGGTGGGGATGGAATGACAGGTGGAAGCAATCAGCAAGTGTGAAAGCACAGAGAAGACCAAGCATACATGTGAATATGTTACTTTCCTTCTTATGTCTCTGGAGCCAAACCTTGGGGGGTGGGGGGTTGCAAATCCAGGTTCCCGGTAGCCTGAAAATAAAGTCCAAGCTCCTGAGCCTAGCTCAGGAGAAGTGGCTGCTCCAAAATTTCCATATAGGAGAGATTTAGTGATGGCAGTCTCATTGGAAGTAGTGGAGGGAGAACTCATGCCCTTGTTTTGAGCTTGTTTGTATGGCATACAGTTTTCCTTAAAGTGTCTGTTTATTTGGTGTGGACTTTGGAGGTGCTTTGGATGGTTAAAGCCCTGCTCCCCGTTCTTTCATTTGGCCTTTTTCCTCTTTCTCTATCCTTAACCTCTTCCTTTTTGCCCTCACCCTGGACGCCAGAGGTACCAGATGCTTAGCTGTGCCATGCCGCTTCCCACCACTTGGCTCTACGTTCTTTGGCCTCCAGGATTTTGTTCACTGACAGACTCTTGCTCATCCTTCAGGACCCAGCTCATGCATTGTTTGCCCTATGAAGCCTTTCTTGGGTGGCGTAGAGGTTGATGGTGCTGTCTCTCGAGCCAGACCTTCTGGGGATAAATCCAGACTCCCCTACTTCCTGGCTGTGTGAAGCTGGACAGTTGTTAAGTCACTTTTTGCTTCTATTTCTCATCTGTAAAATGAGACTAATAATAGTCTGTGCCTCAGAGGTAACTATGAAGATGAAATGAATTTCTGTCTGCAAAGCTTTTGGATCGCCTCCCGATGCCAAGTAAATGCTCCTAAGGGTTGCCTGGCATTCAGATTCCTAATTTAAGTCAGTCTTCCCTCTTTGCTACCTCTGCACTTACTTACATGCGCTTCCATTCCTAACATTAAATCGTGGGGGTAGGGGACTGTAAATTCTCTGAAAAGTTTCCAGTGTGGCCTTAACTGTGTTAAAGGGACATGGTGGGGGAGAGTACTATTACCCCATTTTATAGTCCCTCAGAGGAGTCTCTTAGAAAGGAAGCTAGCCTGAATGATTTAAGGGCCTTTTACAGTGTGAGGTCTTCCCACCCTGAAGGAGCATCTGTCTACTGTGGCACTGTCTGTGGGTGGGAGGATGGGGTACAGGGAGTGGTGAAATAAGGGGAATATTATATAATCCCAAATCCGCTTGATTTTCCCCACTCTTCCACCCCTGGCTGTAGTTGACATTAGACCAACTGTAACCCAAAGGCCTAAAAAGCATGTTGGGGGGCCCATCTCAGTCAATGCACTAAGTATCCCAAATGTAACTGCTAGAGACACGAGGCTTATTGATATATTCAGAATCTCTCAAAATTAAGAGTTATTCCATTACACACCATACAACATAAGGCAAATCTCTGTTTAAATGAAATAGTCTTTCAGAGATGCCAGCTTTTTAACAATTCTGGAACCTTCCCTTTTGTAATTTTAATTTCTGAAAGCGTGGAAATGATGCATGCCACTTTATAATTTTGGGTTACCTATGCCTATTTACATCCAGTAGGCAAATATCTAAATGTGTGTCATTCCTATAAACATAGGAAGGAGTCTAGGAATGTCATCCAGTCCATTAAACTAGAGTGCCTGCCTCCCATGCAGGAACTTGGGCTGTTAGCTCACCCCAGCTCCGCTGCACCTTTGAAGTGGAGAAGGAACCTTTCATCTTCAAGCATTTTCACTTAATGACAGCCTGGCCTTTGATCAGCTCAGTTTCTCTCTCTTTTTTTTCCCCTTGCTTCATAATAAGTGACTCTGAGGTAAGGAGAGACGTAGAGTAAGCCAGAAATGGCCTACAGCTTTTATTAGCCCAGTGGTTGATTGAACTTTGTATCTTAAATAAATATACCAAAGGGGAGTCGGCCCTTCCTGGGCTCTCATTGATAAAATTTGCTCACCGGGTAATGTAAACTTGGAGAGTGAAGAGAGAGGAGAAATAAAAGGTACGCAACATCCATCCATCGTTAAATTTGGATGCCTGCCTCCCTGGTAAATGTCTTTAATCGTGGTAATAGCTATGTAACACAAAATTTCCCATTTTAACCATTTTTAACTATGCACTTCAGGGGCACTAATGACATTTACAGTGTAGTGCCACCATCGCCACCGTCCATCACCAAGACTTTTTCATGACCCCAAACAGAAATTCTGGACCTATTAAGCAAAAACTCCCCATTCCCCCTTCTTCCCTCTTTCTACCCCCTACCCCAATATTTTAAGTGGTTTAATTTGGGGAAGCCCCCTTTACCCTTATACTTGCCTGTAAAACTTCTCAGCGTCAGAGGGATATTGTATTGTGTTTTGGAAATACATTAAGTTCTAATGCTAATGAAATATTAGGTTTCAGATGAAACTTTATGACTTTTTAGTTTATTTGTGACAGCCTCTCTTCTGGGAGCTTGGTAAAGATTCAAAAAAGTTCTCCTTTATTGGATATAGTTTTTGCATAAGGATCTTAAGGTTTCCGATTAATGTTAAAATCTGGGAAATAAACCTGTAATAGTCCCTTTAAAAAAGCAACTCACAGATTTACATATTTTTTTGGTTGTGTTCCATACCATTGCAAGGCCATATTCCTTAATGTGAAATTTTAAAACATATGATGTAATTACTCATCCGTGTATAAAATTGATTGTTTGCTTCTCCAGTAAACCTCCAATAAGTATTTTAATATTCTCTCAAGTTAGTCGGCATACTTTTAGACTTGAGTTTCTTAGTCTTTGGTTGGAGAATGAAAGCGTCTTTTTTTGTTTGAATCCGGGTCTCCGGCATAGCCGGCAAGAACTCTGCCTGCTTAGCCACCATGGCCTGCCCGAAAGTATCTTTTAATAATAGTTTATATAAACTATAATTATTGAGGAAAATTTGTCCCTAAAAAGACTCCAGATAACACCCCACTATATGTTAGCTCAATACCAATTTAATGATGATGTCATGGTATAATTTTTTAGAATTTGGACTATGGAGTAGTTATCATTTGAGTCAGTTTTAAATTACCACTCAGGATTTTCTTCTGTAAGTATGCATCATTACTTGAAAGTGTTTATTATCTATTCTTCACAACTTAGGTGATGAAATGTCGATTGGATGAATAATGATTAACCATGGATAATTGGAAACTCTTGGCATAACCCTGCCACTAACGCAGTAGGCATCTATATTATTTTGATATACTGAATTTTTTCTCTACCAATAAAAATATCATATTAGAATATTAAGAATATAAACTGACAATAATTAAAATGTGGATTTAGAAGCTTAGTTAGTCCTTTAGTTAGAGCAACCTATGGAACTTAAAATTTAAATAGCACGGCTAACTCTATATTTTCTCTCATATGTTGTTAAGCTGGGGGGAAGAAGTGTAATTGAAAAAAGTCTGGCTTCTTTTAGTTCATATTTAAGAAGAAGAAGAGATCAGGATTGAGTTTTTTTTTTGTTTTTTTTTTTTTAGTATTGAGTTTTAAGAGAATCGTTAGGAAGAAGATGACGACAAAGGCAGTTGTTGGCTTGTGTTCTGAAGGTTAGGTGAATGTGAAGTGCTTTTCTAGTTCTCTGATCAGCCCTTAAGATGTCTCTCAGACTTGCCTCTTCTCCGTCTTGCTGATAGGTCCATTGCTGGAGCCCCTTCTCCCTTCTTGCACCACTGCCATGCCCTCTGGCTCAGGTCTGTCTGTCCACAAGCACCAGGCAGTGTACTTTTGCCATGTCGGCACCTCACTTGCCTCACTATGAATTGCCTGCCACACAGTTTCAAACTGTTCAAATCCCTTGATCTGGAACCATTTATTTATTTAGCCTTAATGCTCACTGCTGGAAGAAATGACCCTTCGTCCCAGTTAAGTGTCTGATCGATCCATGCACACATGCCCGATACCATCCTTGCTCACTCACACGGGTTCTTCCCCCCGGAATGCCCATTCCCACCATTTCCCAGGGTCCAAATCCGACCTGTTTTCCAAATCCCTGTGTTGATTATCTGAGCAACAGTTGATGTCTTCCTTATGTAAAATGCTCATAGCATCTCTCTCTCCCTCTTTTTTGGCAATGTAATAAATTCATTATTTATTAATATTTGAAATTAGTCAATATTAATAAAACCTCCTCTGTTTTTATTTCTAATATTGCTAAATGTTGATAGATACAACCTACATAAGCAAAAGCAAAAGCTGTTTGGTGTCCTCGGTGATTTTTTTTTTTTGGTAACAGCTTCATTGAGACATAATTAGCATACCATTTAAAATTCTTTCTCATTAGGGCATTTACAATGGTTTTCCTTATGGTTGTTTATCTCCACTACTTATTTCTACTATTAAAACTAAAATTCCTTGAGGAAAGGTCAGATCTCAACTATCCTTATCATCTCGGTTCCTGGTTTAGCCCTGCAAACATAGCAGCAGGAATTGAATGATGACTTGTGAATGAAGCACCTTCCCTCATTTTTCTTGCCAGTCCCAAGTCCTGCACGTTCTTTAGATGGGCTGAAATCAACAAATAGCCAATGGCCTTTCAAATAAGGGTTCCATATGTTGATTTCTAGGAAATTGGGACGACCTCAAGAAGAGAGCTTGTGTACCAGCTTTTCAGAGCACAGGAAAGCAGAGTAGGGCTTGTCACTGGAGCCTGCCACAAGAAAGGAGCGCTTTGGGAATGGACTGGGTGTAGTTTTGTGAATGTAAACAGTGCTGCTGCAGTTAAGTGATAATTAGAAGCCACAATGCCTGGTGCTGACAATAAGATTTATAAATACTTTTGAGATGGTAAAGATCAAGGCGTACCAACTTGCCAAGGAAGAACTTGCTGAAGAAGGTAAAACTTGAATTCTAGACCAATCCTTTAAGTGACATGACGTGGAAACACATTGCCAGCATGAGTGAGAAGCGTGAGCAGTGAGGCTTGGGAGTAGTGAAGGAAGGAAAGAGAGGCAGATAAGGCCAGGGAGATAAAGTGGGGTGGGTGGTAGAGAGCCAGACCATCAGGCTGAGAAGTTCTAGACTTTATTCAGCAAATTCTTCAGAGATTTTAACTCTCTCCATAGTAGACCAGGTTAGACTTTGTGCTCAAATTGTGAGTTGATATGAAAAGGAAGAATCGAAAGGATGGGATTCGTTGCCTCTAGTTTTTTTTCCCCTGAGGCCTACAGGTCACATAGTCAACAGTATTTATTAAGCACCTTCTATAAACCAAGCCAGTTCCTGATTGTATTGGATGTTTTCTTCTAGTTCTCTCTCACTGTCTTTTATATAAAAGTATTGTGTCCCAATTCAGACTTGTAAGTTATTTGTAATCAGGGGTGCCATGTTTTATCCTGCTTAGCTTTGGTCTCTTGCATAAAAGATAAAAGGTGCTAAATAAATGATGGAGAAATTGAGTGATAATGACAAGCTACATATCCCCATATTATTATTACAAAAGGGGAATGGTTACTTTTTTAAAGTGGAGAAAAATGTGGCCAACTCTTCAAGTAATGAAGTTTTAGCATCACCAGTAATGGGAGAAACTGGCCTCTGGTGCCTTCTGATGGGACGCATTGGGAATCCACAATATCTCCTGGGTCTTGCTCTATCTAATCATGAGGAAATGATCAGGCCACCAAAAATTACAGGACATTCTACAAGATGCATAATTGTCTGGATTCTTTAAAAAGTTTGATGTCTGCTAAAAGGAGACTGAAGAGACATGAATACATGACAAATTCGTCATGCAATGTGTGGTCCTTCGGATCCTAAATTCTGCTCCCTTTCCCCCCAGAGAACAGTATAATTGGGGAAATTTGAATGTGGATTGGATATTAGATAATGAAAGTATTAGGACAATGTTAACTTTGTCGGGTGTGAGAAGATATTGTGACTCTAAAGGAGAATGCCCTTGTTCATAGAAGACCTTCTTGATGTGTTTAGGGGTGAAATGTCATGATATCTGCAAATTGCTTCCAAAAAATGTAGCCATCATAGCCAAAAACAGTGTGTATGTATATAATTAAAGCAAATTAACAAATTACTTATAATAGGTAAATTAAGGTAATTAGAGATCTGTTGTCTGTTGTTTCAACTTTTCTATAGGTTTAAAAATTTTCAAAATAAGGAGTTGTGAAAAGATAAAATCATTTACTTGGCTAATAAGCCTTTTCATCAATGCAGTTGACCAAATCTGATTTTAAATTGTTTTTGGTTTACCCAGTCTTCCTTGTAATTAGGTACTTGAATTGGGTGCAGGCTGGAGTTTGTAAGCGTGGAGACCATCGGCTTGCGTGTCCCATTTGAAGCCTTGAAAAATCCACTCTATGGCTTCTGAAACTAGCACGTTTAAACAATCACTGTGATGTAGTGAGTAGCCTCTTTGTGGGACCTCAGAATGACTTTCTGAGATAGTTGACTTAGGATATCTGTCATGTCCCAGCCTCCTGCCCATTTCAGCTTTGTTAAGGGTTTGGAGCTGATCATAGGATTTCATATTCAGGAGAGGTGGGCTCCTAAATGGTCTTCAGCCATCCATGTGCCAGTTTGTGTAAGAATTTTGATTTGGTTCTTGGGTGCAGCATCTTATTCCTGAGAGTCTGGGCTAGAATGCACTGCAGATAGCAAGATTGCCCAGTTCGCTTTTGAGAGACCCATGCATACATGATGGTATTTCTGAAAAATCTGTAGTTTTTGAGTTGAAGCCAAACAGTACTCTTGTTTTTTTCTTTTGTTAAAAAAGTTGTAGGTTTACAGAAAAATCATGTATCCAATATAAAACTCCCATAAAAGACCCCCCCATCATTAACATCTTACATTGAAGTGTGTACATTTGCTACAATCATGAAAGACCACTTCCAGTAATTGCACTATTAACTATAGTCCATCGTTTGCAATAGGGTTTACTCCTTGTGTTGATAGTCCTTTGGTTTTTGTTTCTTTCAATTTTTATTTTAGGTTGATACATACCCCCTAAAATATCCCCCTTTTAACCACATTCAGTGCTATTAATTACATTCACGATATTGTGCTCCCACCATGAGTGTCAGTCACTTGGGTTTCTACTACGTCACTCAGCCCAGCTCACTGCTGTCAGAAGATGTGTTCTCGGGACTGGCGGCAGCCAGGGGCCCTGAGTTGGGCTTAAATATGACTTTAAGATGATTCTGAACATGTTCTAGTGAGGGAGAAAGGTGAATGGAAGCCAGCATCTGAGTTGAGTGTGTGGGTTTTTTTTTTTTTTTCTTGGGAGGGGGAAGTTGTCACTAGTTTATCAAGCAGCAATAATTTGCCTTGACAGAGCTCTATGATTTACATGCGGGTTAGCAGTGACATTGTCACATATGTGGAAGCAGGCGTAGAAAGTCAGGAAACTGTCCCAGGGTCACCCAGCTGTTGGAGTGACCCACATTCCCTGCTGCTGAGCCCCTCACCTTTTCGGTTAACTGGTGGAAAGTAGATATGCATGAACGTTATTAGCGGAGAGGGGTTATCTTGAATAGTAAAGAGAGTGACGTTTGGAGAGGTTTATTCTGCCTCACCATCCCATCTTCAAAATGAGACTTGTATCACCTGATGGAATTCAGCAGAGTATGTTCTGAATTTTCATTGGTTCTCACAAAAATCCTTCTAGGTAGATGAAAAAATAGAGGCTTAGGGAGTTAAAGAGACTCTGCCGAGGTAACACATTTTTCTTGTTCTAGTTAGTAAGCTACCAGAATGCAATATATCCAGAAACAGAATGGCTTTTTAAAAAGGGAGTTATTAAGTTGCCAAGTTTACAGATCTGAGGTTGTGGAAATGTCCAAATTAAAGTACCAACAAGAGTTTACCTTCACTCAAGAAAGGCCGATGAAGTTCAGAGCTTCTCTTTCAGCTGGGAGGGCTCATGCCAAAGTTTGCTAGCTTCCTCTCCCGGCTTCTTGTTTCATAAGGCTTCCCTGGGGGCATTCTCCCTCTGCTCCAAAGGTCTCTGACCGCACTGGCTCTTTTGGTTCTGGTAGTTCTGAAGCTTTTTCCAAAATGGTCCCCTCTTAAAAGGCTCCAGTAAGCAATGGATGGAGATGCATCTCCATGGAAACCATCTAATCAAAAGTTACCACCCAGGGTGGGCCATGGTGGCTCAGCAGATAAGAACGCTTGCCTGCTGTGCCCGAGTACCCAGGTTCGATTCCTGGTGCCTGCCCAAGTGAAAAAAAAAAAGTTACCACCCACAATTGGGTGGGTCACATCTCCATGGAAGCAACCATAAAGGTCCCACCAGCAATACTGAATGAGGATTAAAGGACTTGGCTTTTCTGGGGTACACAACAGATTCAAACCGGCACACCCCCATTCTACCAGGCTTTTGCTGTCACTGTGCTAGTGTGGTCAGTGGGTCACTCCAACAGCTGGGTGACCTAATATCCATGCCGGCCTCAAGACCTTACAGAAAATGGGGAGATGCCCCTGCCTCACAGTGCACAGAAACCACAATGTAAGGTTGATACAAAGAAGACAGGACTGGGCACCTGTATTCGTGTTCATGGGTAAGCTCTCCTGTGAGGTAGACTGGTTAAATTCCATTCTAGAGGTTCAGATTATTACAGGAGATGAGAGGAGAATTTAATCTTCCAGTCTCTCCCTCCACACCCCAAATTGTCTCTTGTTTTTCTGGCATTGATTGAAGACTGATTCCAAGACTCAACCCTTCCAGGGCCTTTGGGGCACCATTCAGATTCTCTTCTATTCAAGAGTGTTTTGAAAATGCAGATACTACCATATTACCTTAGATATTTAACCTGTTGCATCTCAAAGGACTTAACAGAAAGAATTTCTTTGCGTATTTTTACCTACTTACATTTTGAAGAGGTGATACCATTTCCCTCCAGCTTAATTCCTTCATTTCATGGCAGTTGGAGTTCCTGGAAGGCTTGGCTCCACCAGTGAAGAGGTTTGAACAAGCCTCTTTGCTCAGCCTTGTTCAGCAGGAGATCGAGCCCCTAGCGAAGTGCTTGATTTTCATACCACTTGCAGACAATTTACTTTAATAATTCTCTTCCTCCTCATTAACTGTAAAATGTTACAAAAGATTTGCAAGTAAATACAGTCAAGAATTTCTGCCAAAATTGAAGAGCGTTTTCTATTCAAGCAGGTTCTATGGGATTCAAGGTTCTTGAGCTACCTTTATTTCCTTGGGGTGGGGGACATCTGATGGGGACACACGGGATTATGTGACACCCTGTGCCATCCACCTAATATCCATGCTGGCCCCGAGACCTTGCACCTCACCCAAGGTGTTTTCTCATCCTTTCTTGGATGTGCCAATACATAGGTGACTTGAAAAGATTTCATTCTTCTTTGATTTTGGCCTTGAATATCTCACGTAGATTAACAGGACTTTTTCTGTATTCATTTAAAAGATTATTTCATTTATTCACCACTGGCCTCCAAGCAGTGCAGTCAAAGCAGAGCTTGTGCTCCTGGACTCATCCTCCCTAATTTGCAGGGAGCCCTGTGGCAGTCAGGGTGAGTTCCACCAGAGTAGAGGGCCAAGAAGAGAGGTGGGTGTAGTCAGAAGTCTGTGACTACAGTTAGGATTTACAAAAGCCAAACAGACAAACCACCACCAACAAAAAAACCCAACAACAGCGACAAAACCGAAGCCAAAGTCTAGATCTGCTGCATCTTCAGCTTAGTCATATCAGTGGTATGAACCTCGATTTTTCTTTGAGCTAAAGTGATATGAACAGTAAGATGTATCATAGGATTTTGAGTGTTTTTTATTCTGTGATAACTGCACTCAGGTCACAGTATTGCACAATCCATGAAAACACAATAACTGTGAAAGTGAATTTAATCGGGTAATGGGATTGCAGGGGCTTTGTTTAACCACAGAGAGAACAAAATGATTTTAAGCAATGTAGAACTTGTTAGTTAGATGAATAGCAATGTGAATATAACAGGTTTTCATTTTTTAAAAGATATGTTTAATTAATACCTTTTGCTGCTCACACAAACTTTTCTATTCAGTTTATTTAAAACATTTTTGGTACGTATTCAAAATGGATATTGAGAGTTAGAGACTTTTGTCATATCCTAGAAATATTTTTCTCCTTTCCCTTTTATTCCCTATAGAATTGCAGATATTTAAAACCAAAAGGGGGGAAATGTTAGATTGTATATATGATAACAGGATTAAAAAAATTCAAAAAAAGAATCCATGGCCCTACACTACCCAAGCAGTGAATCCTAGGTTAAACCATGTACTTTAATTAATTACACAGTTACAAAAACGCGCTATCACCAACTGTAACAGACTCCACACTAGTGTAAGGTAACAGTGCTGGGGTGGTGGATGGGAATCCCATACTTTATTCATGATTGTTTTCTAAATCCACAACTTCTCTAATAATTAAAAAACAAAAGCCTAGAAGAGACTCTAGACATCTCCCAGGCCCTTGCTGCTCAAAATGTGGTCTGTGCACCAGCAGCATTTGCTGGTCAGAAATGCAGAATCCCAGGTCCACCCCAGGCCTGCGCAGTCACACTCTGAATAAGGCCCCCAGAAGATTCGTGGGCACATACGAAGCACAGGCCTCGCCCAGTCTCTTCATTTTACATGCAGCCGAAGAATTCCTGGGAGGTTAAGGGCGTTCATTTTGTTAGTTAAGAGCCCCAGGTCTTCTGCTCATCAGGCCATTATTCTTTCCCTTGGACCTGCCCCTTCACCCTTGCTTTTCAAAGAGAGCCCTGTGCTCGGGGTGACACACAGCATGGATTTATAAAGTTTTCCTGGTACCGAGCCAAAAAGCCCGCTCTCTGGGTGCCAGCGCCGCAGCGTCCTCTATTTGGGGGGTTGTAATCCGGAAGTGGCATCTGTGCATTTGATTTCTCTCATCTCACCCTGGGTTCTGTTGTGTTTCGCTAGGACAGACCGGAAAAGACCAGGCTAGGATAGCCGGGTGGTGGAGACTGGCTCCAAAAATATAATTTAGGTATCAGTCTTGCCCTCGCCTCCTTCAGCCCTTTTCCCTTCCCTCCTCCTTTCCTCTTTCTCCTTCTCTCTTTCCCTTTTCCTCTCCCTCCCCTTCTACTCTCTGTTTCCCCTCCTTCTTTCCTTCAGTTGTCTTCCTTTTTTCCTTAACTGGTAAAGCAACCTGCACAGCTAGAAAGAATATGAAAATTGGGGAATGAATCCCAGGGTTCTCCTTCTAGCTCTTGGGTTAATCAGTTTTGTGACTGAGCACTTCAGTGTTACTCTCCTCCACTCCCTTCTCCCCTCCCCTCCCCTCTGATTCTTAAAATGCCAGTTTCCTTAGCTGTTAGGATGGGACTTGCTGCTCTTACCTTTCAGGGCTATAGTCAGAAGTCCCCAGAAAAATAGGTACTGTGTTTTAAAATGCTGTAAATAAAATGTAAGAGATACGGGAAAGCATTGACAAAGGGTGATGTTCACAGGACAATTTTGATGAACAAAAATTCTCATGGAAGTGGCCTGTGTTTTAACCGCACGAGTTTTACTGTGCTGTTGGTATGCTCGCCATAATTATATTATTAGCAGTCTGCAGGTGGGTTGTGTTTCTTTGTTGTTGTTTTTCCTCCACAATCTCACTGTTGCCCTAAAGAAAAAGACCAGAGCTGCCCAGAGCAGCCTCGGTTAGGAATCTGCATGCAGCACAGCTTCCCAGATGTCACATCAGGCCCTGCCAGTTTAGAGGCTGCATGAGAGCCACGGTGTGAAAGGGACTTTGTGTGGCAAGCCGAAGCGTGGTGGAAAAGAAGAGCCGGGGCGCCCAGTGGTGGAACTTCACATCCATGCGCTCCTTGACCCGCGGCAGACAGGATGTCAGCAGTGTCTTTTATTTTGGGGGGCTGGCCTGCGCTTCGTCACGTTCGTTGCCCAACAGCCCTCCTTCAAGAAAGGGAAGAGTGAAGCAGTGCAGGGATAGCTGCAAGTTGAACTATTTCAAAGAGATTGGCTTCCCTGTGTCTCATCCCCAGCTGCTGGTGCGTGAGACAAAGAAGTATTATTTGAACGAAATGAATAAGCCGCTGGCTGCCGGGGCTTCTGTCCTGCACAGACACCACTCTGTACAGTAATGGGCTTGTGAGATTCGAGGAGGATTGTGAAATGCTAGAGTACAGTTGTTTTATCTTGCCAGGAGGGTGATGTCAGTCCGATTGCTTGCAGGCTGTGGTCGGACAGAAGGAGCCCGATCAATGTAGCACACACAAGGGCCCGGCGTGGTAGACCGAGCTGTGGTTTTATTCCTTTGATTTAGGTTCAGATACCATACATGGGGGACGCGGGGTGGGGAGTACCAGCACGTAATGTCTCCGACACAGGAAATATTTGAATTGTGGACTCAAATTCAGTTTTGGGCAGGGCACAGGGACTTTTGTTAAGATATCTATCCTGCAAAGTTACAACGAGATGCTTTGTGGTACAATAGTCCTCTCCCTTTCCCCATAAGACAGAAAGATGTCATCGTCTCTCCTGGTGCTATTTGATGGCTCTCCCTAGAATGACACGAAATACCTTGATTTTGATGAGTTTCTCTCAAGTCATGCATCATCTTAAAAGCACTCACAAATCCCTGTTTGGGCAGTCCGCCCCCAGAGTTGATGCAGCGGCTGGGACAGGACGTGAGAAATGGGGGTGCTAAGCCTGGCCCATGATGGCTATCATTGTAACCTGGGGAGACTCAGCTAGTCGCTCTGAAAACTCGATCAGTTGCCTCATCTCTGTTTTGAAGGTCTTGGCCAAGGCTATTCAGTCCTATAAGACTCTAATCTGCATTTTGTGGACCAGATTACATTTATCTTAGGTTTCAGTTGACTGCCTACAGCTCTCTTATAGCATTTGAATAAATGAATGAAGCTAGAACGCAGAGAATTAGTGTCCTTGTTTTTTTTTTTTTAGGCAATAAGAAATTTCTCTTTTTAGATAGAATAATCTGTTTTTTTCCTAGGTTTATTTTGAAATAATTTCAAATTTACAAGACAGTTGCTAAAAATAATGTAATATCCATACAGAGAACTCCAACATATCCCTCCACCCACCCAGGAACCCAGACTCACTAACTTTTTAAAAAATTTAAAAAAGTTTGATTGACATTTATTATATAGTCACATACCATGTATTCATGCAAAGGGTACAGCCAGTGGTTCACAGTGTCATCATGTACCTGTGCATTTATCCACAATCGACTTTTTTCTTCTTTTTTTTGTGAAAAATAACCTATTTACAAAAAAGCAATAAATTTCAAAGTACAGTGCAACTGTTAGTTGTAGAACAGATTGCAGAGTTTAGTATGGGTTCCATTTCCACAGGTTTAGGTTTTTACTTCTAGCTGCTCCAAGACACAGGAGACTAAAAGAAGTATCGATATAATGATCCAGCAGCCATACTCATGTGTTAAACCCGACCTTCTCTGTGTAACTCCACCATCACCTCTGATCTTTCTCCCACTCTTTGGGGGTATTTCTCCACACTCACTGACTTTTAAATTTGGTCACATTTGCTGTATCATTCTATCCATCTGTCGACCCATCTGTTTATCTGTCTATCTTTTCTAAACATTTGACATTAGGTTATATGCCTCATGCGTCTTGAACACTTAGTATTTCCATGTGTATTTCCTAAGAACAAGGATATTCACTTATGTAGCTGCCTTATTTAAGTACATTTATCAAGTTCAAGAGATTTAACATTGATATAAATAAAGCTTACAGTTTGTGTTCCAATTCTTTCATATGCCCCACTGATGTCCTTTTGAGCCCTTTCTCCTCCATTGTTAGATACTGTCTAGGTCCACCTATTGCATTTATTGTGATTGACTTTTTAGTTCTGTTTTTAAAAGTTGTGTAAACATACATGCAACATGAACTTTCCCATCTCAGCCACTCCCGAGAGCACCCTGCGTCGGGCTTACTCACACTCAGCCTGGCAGTGCCCTCCCCACCGTCCATTACCAGGACTCTCCCATCACCCGAAGCAGAAACCCTACACCCAAAATACCTTAGCCCCACATTCCTCCTGTTCCCTTCCCCTGGTAACCTGTATTTGACTCTCTGACTCTGAATTTGCATCTTCTAGTTATTTCCTATTAGTGAAATCATACAGTGTCTGTCCCTTTGTGTCTGACTTATTTCACTCAACCCAGTGTTGAGACATGAGTCAGAACTTCATTTCTCTCTGTGGCTGAATAATATTCCATTAAATGAGTATGCACCACGTTTTGTTTATCCATTCATCTGCTGATTTGGGCTGCTTCCCCCTTTTCGCTATTATGAATGACGCTGCTGTGAACATTGGTGCCCAAGTACCTGTTTGAGTCCCTGCTTTCAGTTCTTTTGGGTACATACCTACAAGTGGGGTTCGCAGGTCATATGGTAATTCTGTGTTTAGATCGCTGAGGAAGTGTCAAACTGATTTTCACAGCTGCTGTACCATTTTACATCACCACCACCGATGTACGAAAGTTCCTATTTCTCTGCATCCTCATCGACACTTGTTATTTTCCATTTTTAAAAGATAATAGCCATTCTCAGGGGTGTGAGGTCAAATCTCATTGTGGTTTTGATTTTCATTTCTCTAATAGCTAGCGACGTGGGACATCTTTGTATGTACTTATTGGCCATTTGTATGTCTTTTTCAGAGAAAAATCTGTTCAGGTCCTTTGCCTATTTTTTTTTTTGGTCAAAATGTTTTTATTTGAAACAAATAGTAGTACCAAGTAAGAGCTTGCTTTCTCCACTCCAGATTAAACAGAGCACAATCGGGGTGAGCATATATTAGACAGGACAATCCCGTTATGTGAACATTCTCCTACACATTGGGGCTGGGGTATCTTTATTCATAATAATCAGTTGTTCTTCAACAGCATATTGACCCCAGACAACTAGCATCATACCAGAAGAACTGGTTGTAATTTCATGTGCTGGACAGTATGTCCTATAAACGTCAGAAGGTGGGAGAAGCACAAACACAGCCCATTCTTTAATAAAGTGATATAGTTCAAAGTTGAATTTTACATTGCCCCCTTTTCCCACAATACAAAGTCAGCACTGGGTTCTGGCCCCCAGATTTTTTTTTTGGCCTGGGCACCAGGAACCAAACGGAACCCAGGTCTCCAGCAATGCAGGCGAGAATTCTGCCAGTGAGATACCATCACACCATCCCCAGATTTGATTCTTATCCTGACCATTTACAAACTGTTCTCCTACATGACTTGCATCATTAGGGCTTTGGTTAGTAGTTCATTCACCTTGAAGAGAGTATGTCTGTTCTTTCTTCTTCTTCTTGCCTAGATGCTCATGTTTCTTGGGATGGCTGCTATCTGAGTGTCCTAGAGCCACCACGCTGTTTGGCGCTTCCAAAAACTTGTCCAAACCAAAAGGATCATCTTCAAACTGAACTGGTCCTTCTTCTTTGCCCATTTTTTATTTGGGTTGTCTTTATGTTGTTGAGTTGTAGGAGTTCTTTATATTTTCCGACTATTAAACCCTTATCATATACACGGTTTCCAGATATTTTTTTCTCATTCTGTTAGTTGTATTTTTACTTTATTTATCATGTCCTTTGATGAGCGCAAGGTTTTAATTTTGATGATGTCCAATTTATCTGTTTTTCCCTTTGCTGTTCATGCTTTTGGTAATAATCCTAAGACTCCATTGCCTCTTACAAGGTCCTAAAGATATTTCCCTATGTTTTCTTCTAAGAAACACAAGAAACTCATCTAAGATTTTTATGCTTTTAGCTCTTATGTTTAGGCTGCTGATCCATTTTGAGTTAATTCTTGCATATGGTGTGAGAGATGGGTCCATATTAATTATTTTGTGGATATTCAGTCTTCCCAGTACAATTTATTGAAAAGACTCTTTTCTCCCCACTGAATGGACTTAGCACCCTTGTTGACAGTCAGTTAGCCATAGATGTATGGACTTATTTCTCTACTTTCAATTCTATGCCTCTGTTTTGTATGTCTGTCTGTATGCCATTACCACAGTGTTTAATTACTATGGCTTTGTGTTAAGTTTTAAAATTGGCAAGTCTGAACCCTCCAACTTTATTCTTCTTATTCAACTTGGTTTTGAGTGTTTGGGTCCCCTTAGCCTTCCACATGAATTTGATAATTAGCTTTTGCACTTTTGTGAAGAAGGCTGTTGGAATTTTGATTGGGATTGTGTTAAATCTCTTCATCATTTTGGGTAGTTTTGGCATCTTAATGATACTTAGTCTTCCAGTCCATGAACACAGAATATCTTTCCATTTATTTACTTCTTCTTTAATTTCTTCCAGCCATGTTTTGTAGTTTTCTATGTACAAATCCTCTACATCCATGGTTAAATGTATTCCCATGTATTTGATACTTTTA
The DNA here is from genome assembly GCA_004026745.1 of Myrmecophaga tridactyla. NCBI lineage: Eukaryota > Metazoa > Chordata > Mammalia > Pilosa > Myrmecophagidae > Myrmecophaga > Myrmecophaga tridactyla. The sequence goes on along the minus strand of PVIY010004484.1, from coordinate 34,176 downwards.
GTTGCTATTGTAAATGGAATTGTTTTCTTGATACCCTTTTACAATTGTTCTTTGTGCCCTGCTACTTTGCTGAGTTCATTTATTAGCTCTGACAGCTTTCTTGTAGATTCTTTGGGACTTTCTCTTTATGGGATCATGTTATCTATGAACAGAGTTTTTTGGATACCTTTTATTTTTCTTGCCTCATTGCTCTGGTTCACACTTTCATTACAATTGGATAGCAGTACCGGAAGTGGGCATCCTTATCTACGAGTACTTGACTTTTAATTAAATCTTCAGATATGATGTACATTATTAGTTATAATTAGGTGAACGAACCCATTCTTATTCTTGCCAAATAAAGTACGTCCTGTAAAACTTTAATGTAGATCAATGATAAAAGAAAGACTTAACTTATAGGGTATGTATTTGTAGAACAGAGACTTTTAGAGCCCATGTTAGGCCATCAAGATGATGTGATTGAACTACTTGATTTTACAAATGAAGAAACTGAGGCTCGAGATAAGTGCTCTTTTGAAGGTCCAATGACTTTGATTCCCTCTCATCCAATGTAGGACTCCATCCTTTATAAAGAGAACTGTTATTTCATATACTACTAAGAAAGAAAAAAATCCTGCCAATTAAACTATGACATGCCGATTTATTGTGACACCTTCAGTCTTAGAGATATGAAAATGTAGGAAATAGAGAGTCTTAAAATCTTTGAAATATGGTGATAACAGAAGCCCAAAACGAGGATACATTCTCTGGACTTTCCTCTTCTGCTATGCTCCTCTCCCTTTGCCATTCTGACTTTGAAAGCAGCATTTGCCAAAATCACTAGACGGTATGTCAGAAAGCTAAGTTATTTTCTTTTTGCTTTCTTTCTCTCTATTAAACTGTTTTTTCATTGGAATTAATATACGCTGATTGTTAGAAAATTTTGAGCCAAAATCTTTGCTCATCTCCCATTGGGGGAAATACTTAAGGGGTATTTTTGCATACTTGGTAACATATTTGACAAAGAATTTCCCATTTTCACCACTTCTAAGTGTACACTTCAGTGACATGCATTAAATTCACAGTTATGCTACCATCACCATCATCCGTGACTTAAAACCTTTTCATCACCTGAAACAGAAACTCTGCCCCCATTACCCAATAACTCCCCGTGTCCCTTCCCACTGGCCCCTTGTAACCTCTAATCTACTTTCTGTCACTGTGAATTTGCATATACTAGTTATTTCATATACGTGGAATTAGACAGTATCTGTCTCATTGTGTCTGGCATATCTCTCTCAGTTTCATCCCTGTTGTAGCATATTGGCATTTCATTCTGAAGGAATATTTTTAGTCATGCCACCATGACTAAAAACAGCAGCTAAATAATTTTATGTTAGACATTTTCCTTCAATATTTCACATGTAGACAAAATTATTTTCATTAGAAAGGCCAAATATATTTTAAAAACTGAACTTCTTTAGTTATCATTGTGAATTTTAAAAAGTGAAATTGACAGCTGTAGCTAAGCCAACTTGAAAAACGTAAAATGTTGGATTACTCTCACAGCTCAAACCTCCCTTCTGTTTCTTTTTTAAAAAGAAAGATAATATTTTCTCCCTCTTCGATTCCCAAAACCATTGTGAAACTTAGAATTCACATTAGTACAAAAGGAAAAGCCTTTTGAGCATGCCCAAAGATAAGTCATTTTTGGTGTGTATTTTTTTCTTCCCTCCTTGTCTGTATACATGTCCTGGTCGGTTTTTCTGATAGTACACAACACAGCCTTCAGCACTCAAACACTGATTAAAAGCTGAGTTGTAGCTTTAGTAGGTCTCTGAATCCAAGTGCCTGTGTAACCTCAAGCAGTTCTGTTTTGATTTTTTTAACTTAATAAATAATACTTTAAAAATCCTCTAACTTGAACGTTGTAGGGAGATAGAACTACAATAACAAAAGGTTTGTTTTTATTTCAGGGAAAATCAATGGATGGCTGTTCTCCTGATTTGTTTAGCAGTTAAGAATTAATCTGAATATTGAGTGTTAAAAACCTGAGAGAGAAAGGGATCTACTAGGACGGAGCTTCTTTCTTTTACTTTATTTAGGTGGACGTGGGGGCGGGGAACAGCTTTATTGAGAAATACTTTGCATACCATACATTTCACCTAATTTAAAGTGTACAGCTCAGTGATTTTTCATATGTTGTACAGTCTTCACCACAGTCCATCTGAGACCATTTTCATCTCTCCCCAAGAAACCCAGAACCTCTTAGCAGTCGTTCCCCACTGCTCCTCTCCTCACTTCCTAGCAGCCACTAATCCACTTTCTATCTCTTTGGATTTGCCTATTCTGGACATTTCAGGTAAATAGAGTCATACGATACGTAGTCTTTTGTGGCTAACTTATTTAGCATAACTTTCTTAACCGTCATCCGTGTCATGGCATGGATCAATACTTTTATTCATTGAAAAAAAATTTATCCTAACTACAACACAAAATTTCCCATTTGAACCATTTTCAGGTGCACAGTTTAGTAACATTCATTAGTGTACCATCACCACCATCCACCCATGACCAAAACTTTTTCATCCCCCACAAACAGAAACTTTACCTATGAAGCAGTAACTTCCCAGGAAGTGTTTTTGCTTTTGTTTCTCATCTAACAACTTAGGGTGGTATAATGGGTGCCTGCTCCTTCTGGGGGACCGATTTGAATGTGGGGTGGTGGTTTTCCGTGGTCACTCCTGCTGGCACCTGCTGTCCTACATGTAGCCTAAACTCCTATACCAGACTCTCCGTCTCCTTCCAAGGATGTCGAGAGACACAGGGGTCAAGGGGAGACTCAGTCCATGCCGTTTTGATCAGGTTTGATTTATGCTCGCTGAGTTATTGGGCATATCATCAGGACCCCTCATGAAGTTAGCTGGCTTGGGCTTATTTTACTTTGGGAGAAAAAAAAACCACCCTCTTGCCTCTCTGTGAGCATGAGAATTAAGAAAAGAGGGGGATATGTTCTAGGATATCATGGTATAAATATTAGCGCTGCTTTTTCGGTTTGTTTTTAAACCAAAAATTACTAATAAGGAAGTAGAGTTCAACTAAAATCACACTGAATTTCTGAGGAGCGGGCCTGCATCGGTCCTGTTTTTTCAGTATCTCACTTAAAATGGAAAGTTCCCATTTGCTTCAGTGCCAGAAACCTTACAAGAAATCCTGAGTTGAGGTGTATTGTGGGTCAGCGTGTATTTACTCGTTTACGTCTTGCTGACTAAATTGGCAATTTAAAAATTTTTCCTGGTAAACACTCAGAAGGTTTTTTCCTCCCTCTCTCCTCTCTAACAAAATCAGAGTTGTCATGTGTGTATGAAGTACATGACTGTTAAAACTGTCCACACATCTGTGATGACATGAAAGTAAGCTGTGGCAAACAAAGATTTCCTTTCTTGGGTACCACAGGCCTCCAATGAAGTTGACTTTATCCTAATATGACTCTCAAGTTGTGACCCAGTGCAGGCCTTAGAGACTAATAAATGTAGAACAAAAGGGGTATTATTTGTACATGGCTTAGTCGCCCCCATATGACTTAGAAAGTTTGAAGTTTTCTCTCGTAAAGTAATTATGACTCCTGTTTATAAACTTAATGAGGTCTACAACCTGCATTTTTATAAAAAGTTTATGCTTATTTTAATTCATAATGAGGAAAAACAGCTATCATCTAACGAAGCCTTTTAGGAACAGAAATGGAAAACCCCAAGATGTCAGATGAGATCAAAATGTGAGCCTGACTTTGAGCGTGCCACTTTGAGAAATATTTTTGCAAACCACATGTAGGCATTATGATGCCTGTGACAGACCCTATGCAGAAACCTTGTGCTGATAATCATGTTTTTAAATGTGCCATTTTTAGCACACAGTAAGAAGAAAATGTTTATTTACCATAAACCAATTCATTTTTATTTCTTTCAAGATTTTTTTTTTCAAATATGTGTACTATGGACCCCCATACATTGTCGTCACTCTTAAAAAACAAAGCAAAACTATAATAGCAAGAAAAATGAGTTTGGAACTGTGATTTCATGCACTAAATGATAGGTTATTCTCTCGCAGGTAGGGAATCAATACCCACAAATCTTAAGACCTTTCATGTTTTAAATGAACTTTTGCAGTTGTTTATAGTACAGTTACTTTATGGCAACGCTTATTTTTAAACTCTACCCTAAAGAGTTTATTGTGCTAAAAAAGCACGTTTATGTAAAATGTCTCATGCTTGGCAGCTAACAGTGTGCTCAGACCGTATTCTGAGAATGGCAGGCAGCCCATTCGCTGCCAAAACTTTCCACTGGGACTAATTTTGCAAGGGGCCGGGCAGGCGGGCCCGGGGGACCGAGGTGGGGGCCTTTCTCCTGCTGGGTAACGCATCTTCTCTCTCTGCGTAGGTGAAGCTGCTCTCAGGGGCGAGCCCAGAATGCAGACCCTGCCCGCCGTGGCCTCTGCCCTGACGAGTCACCGCACGGGGCCTCCTCCCATCAGTCCCAGCAAGAGGAAGTTCAGCGTGGAGCCAGGGGACGACGGCCTGGACTGCGAAAACGACCCTGTCTCCAAGATGAGTCGCGTCTTCAGCCCCCATCTGTGAGTCCCTGCTTTCCTTTGGGTGGGGGGTGCTCATTTTGGCTGGCGGGCACCCCGACGCTGGGGCCATGTTTCCCCGGCGAGTCCTTCTCCCCTTGGTTGGTCTGCGCCCAGCCTGCAGTCGAAGGATAAAGAGCGCTTGTCTGCCACCAGGAAGTATTAAGCTGGTTTGAATAACTCACAGAGAGACGGACTCTTATTTCTTTCCAGCTTACTTGTGGGACCTTTCAGGTGTTTTATCCATGGAAGCTAACTTTCCATTAGAGCTTCTGGGGGGTGTTATTTGAAAACTTGTGCTTTTCCTTCCTTGTGTGCAGTGGTTATTGCTAGTGGAATCAGTGGTTGGTTAATGTCCCCAGGTGCCAGGGGGAAATAGAAGGACAGATTAGCACCTAAGCAGACTTCTGTAGAATTTTTTATTTAGGGGTCTTGGATTATGCACATTAAGAAACATTAATTCTCATTTTTGTTTGCTCATGATGTCAACTTGAGGCCCTCCCAAAGAGAGGAAGATGGCTTTGAAAGAAAAAAAAAAGACTTTGAAATGATTTCAAATTTACAGATAAGTGGTGAAGAAAATGCAGAAACAGTACCTACAACTCCAACATACCTCCCTTACCCAGATTTACCAACTTTTAGCCTTTTGCCATATTTGTTATTTCTTTCTCTCTCTCTTTCCTTCCCTCTCTCCCTTTTTTCCTTCACTCTTTTTCTCTTCCCTCCTTCCTTCTCTCTTTTCTTTCTTTCCTTCCTTCCTTCTTTTTCTTTCCTCCCACCCTCCCTTGCTATCCATCTAACCATCCACCCATCTTTCTATCTTCTAAACACTTGAGAGTAGATTGCATGCACCATCATCCCCTAACACTTAACAATTCCATGTACATTTCCTGAGAACAAGGCTATTCACTTACATCACCACCTCAAGTATAGCATATCAAGTTCCAGAAATTTAGCACTGATATCAAGTATATAGTCCATATTCCAGTTTTTTCATATGTCCCAATAATGTCCTTTTGGGCTTTGAGAAAGATGGCTCTTTGGTTTTTTTTTTCCACTGGGCATCCGAAATCCAACCTGGGTCCCCGGCATGGCAGGCGAGAACTCTGCCTGCTGAGCCACCGTGGCCTGCCCAGATGGCTCTTTGTATTTTAAGATAATGCTCATTACATCTGATGTTTGCTTGTGGGCGTGGATAGAGAACCAGTCTGGCTCCAGGAGACCTGGGTACTAGTTCCCGCTCTGCCGCAACCCTCTTTACAGACTGGACAAACACTGCTTTACTCTCTGGGCCTGTGTTTCCTTTAGTGAGACGAAGAGGCTGGAACTAAAGTTCTCCCAATCTGTGGAATGTTACTGCGTTCATATTTGCAAACTAGCTTTTTTATGGCAGACTATATTCTGGCTTCTTTGTGCTCCCTTCCCAGCATACACACACTTTTAGCAAAGGGAGGAAAGTGCGTTTTCCCCAAGTTTTCAGGACTTGGAAGTACCAGGCCAGCCAGCTGTCCAGCAGAGTCTGCACCAAGCACTTGTGCAGTCAGTTGTTCTATCAAGTTTGGTTTCTCGTCAGCATGCTGATGTATCTCTGCGTACCATGTCCAGGTAAAAAGCTCCTGCCGCTTCCCCTCCCCTCCCCAAGCTCTTTTCCCAAGGAAGAGAATTGCTGTTTTGAATTATTCAAGATGCTCATCTTTCCCAGTTCTTGTTTCTGAGAATACTGCTATTTCTGGCAGGAATGTAAAGCTGCAGGGTCTCCTGCCTCCCATTGGAGGAAGCGCTCTTCCGCGGTTAGAGGTAGTCCTGTGCGTCTCGCCAGCCCTCTGCTGCCTCAGCTTCAGCAGGCCTCAGCATTCCACGCATTCCAATCTGCTTGGACTGTTGTGTGCAGTCATAAGACACTGACAGAGGTATTTATCCTCAAATAAATCACTGTAGTGTTAGTCAGAGGCTGAGCCTGCAGTCTGGGGCCCTGGAATTTGCTACAATCAGGAATCCAGCACCAAGGCAATGCAAAACAATGAACTCTCACAAAACTGGGAGAGGCTCATAATTTAAATCCTGGTTGCTTAACTATTTGGAGTTCGTTCTTTTGTTACTACGAATTTTCTTGTTCTCTCTCCCGCCTTTCCCCAAACCCAAATAAGAGACATTTGGTCCTTTTTTTTTTTTTTAAAAAAAAAAGGAAGGTAGGCAGGCAGGAGGAGGTGGCATGGAGACAGTATGCTTTGGAATCAAACATGCCTTAGTTTACATCCTAATTCTGCCACTTAACATCTGTAAGGCCTTAGACAAGACACTTAATTTATCTGGGCCTAAATTCCTTATTTGTAAAATCGCAGTAATAATAGTAATACATAGAATGATTGTGAGGATTAGAGTTTAAATATGCAAAAATATAGCACTCAGTTGGTGGCAGCTATTTTTTTTAACTCCTTTTATTGTATAGTATAACGTATATACAAAGCAAAGAAATAAAAAGGCAATATTTTTCAAAGCACTCTTCAAAAAGTGGTTACAGGATAAATCCCAGAGTTTGTCATGGGCTACTGTACAATCCTCTTATATTTTTCCTTCTAGCTGCTCCAGAATATGGGAGGCTAGAGGGCTTAAATAATTTTTATCGTTACAATTGACTTTTCTTTCCTTCTTTTTTTGCGAACAATAACATATATACAAAAATATATGTTTTTTGGAAATTCTATAAATTTCCAAGCCCAGCACCACAGTTAGTTTTAGAACATATTTCAGACTTTGACATGGGTTACAATTTCACAATTTTAGGTTTTTACTTCTAGCTGCTCTAAAATACTGGAGACTAAAAGAGATATCAATTTAATGATTCAGCATTCATATTCATTTAAGTCCTACCTTCTATGTATAATTCCACCATCACCTTTGATCTTTCTATACCCTCATTGGGGTTGCTTAGGCTACGGCAATTCTAAATTTTTGATATCAGAAGGGTTTGTCACTAATATGGGGTAGGGAGATGGAATGATCTGATGTTCTGGAGAGGCTGGGCTAGGTTTCAGGACTTATCTGGACCAGGGACCCATCTAGAGGTTGTAAGTTTCTGGCAAGTTGCTCTAGTGCCTGGAACCCTTGTGAAATCTTATATTGCCCTAGGTGTTCTTTAGGATTGGCTGGAATGGTCCTGGTTGGGGGTTGGCAGGTTATGATAGGTAGCAAGGTCTACCTAAAGTTTGCATAAGAGCAACCTCCAGAGTAGCCTCTTGACTCTATTTGAACTCTCTCTGCCACTGGTACTTTATTAATTACACTTCTTTTCCCCCATTTGATCAGGATGGAATTGTTGACCCCACGGTGCCAGGTCTGGATTCATCCCTGGGAGTCATCTCCCATGTCACCAGGGACACTTTCACCCCTGGATGTCAGGTCTCATGTAGGCAGGAGGGCAGTGATTTCACTTGCAGAGTTGGGCTTAGAGAGACTGAGGCCACATCTGAGCAACAACAGAGGTCCTCCAGAAGTAACTCTTAGCCATGCCTATAGGTAGTCTAAGCTTCTCTACTACCTACATAAGCTTCACAAGAATAAGCCTCATGATCGAGGGCATGGCCTATTAATTTGGGTGTCCCTAAAGTTTGACACAGTATCAGGGGATTCCCTGATGGTAAAGTTTAATAGTTCCATAGTCTTTCTCCCCTCCCTCAGGGGACTTTGCCAATCCTTTTTGATTATCTGGTTAAAACACTCTAGGATGTTTCTAGGCATTATAATAATCTATACAGGATTAAAGGACCTCTTTCTTATTCTGTGCTCTCTGTGTTTCAGTTGTTCAAATGAGCTCTACAGATAGGTTGAATTGGATTATGCATTACAGAAAATTTCAGTTCCAGACCAAATAAACCTTTCTTCCATTGGTCTCAAAGAGTATGTGTGGTTCTAAAATATATACACTGGGTGGCAGCTATTTTTAAAAATGATTATCAACTTCCATTCTTCAGATGATGGTAGCAGAGAATAAGAACACTACTCTGGTGAGTTTAGTATTAGAGAGCATGGGCTTTATACTGATGGCTAAAATGCCTGGTTTCAGATCCCAGCTGCTTTATCTTTCGGTGGGATTGGTAATAGTATCTGCCTTGTAGGATGATTGTAAGCGCTTAGAACAGCTCCTGTCCAATAGTAAGCATTCAGATTTTGTCACTAATGATATTATTGTTAGAATGTTGAAGCAGTTAGAAAATAATTTTGTAATTCCTTAGGGAGTTACAAATAGGGACTTGAGGTATAAGACTCTGATGGCACTATAAACAGTGTTAAGTGTTACATAATAGAAACAGAATTGCTTAAATTTCGTGTGTGTAACCCACAATTGGCAGCATTATGGAAAGTTGTAGGAAAATGGAAACAGCCACATCCCCAGGCACTGGCTCCCCTGTCTCACCCCCTATGGGTTGCTTTTTTAACTGGAAGGAATGTTTGCCTAGTTCCTTTGGTGCATCCGTGGTTTACCATGCAGTAATTGTTAATTTCAGTATCATCACCAAATGTTTCCACGTGTACTTTCTAAGAGCTTAATGACAGATTTCACAGGCAAGTTGAAAAGATGCTGCATCTTTCACTTTTTTTATGTTGTGTAGGGTACTTAGTTAAGCTGTTGGATTTGTTGAAATGCTTCCTATTTGAGCCATTGTATTTCCCTCCTTTTTTTCTTTTAACATTTTTTTATTGTGGTATATAGCATATATATGAAAAAGCATTAAATTTCAAAGTACATTTTAACAAGTATTTATAGAATAAATTTCAAAGTATGGCATGGGTTACAACTCCACAATTTTAGGTATTTCCTTTTAGCTATTACTGAGACACGGGATTAAAAAGAAATATCAATATAATGATGCAGTAGTCAAAATCATCTGTTAATTCATATCTTCTGTGCTATAATTCTTCCTTCTCCTTTGACCATTCTGACTTCTTCATGTCGAAAAGAGGTGTCAGCAGTATGGGGTGAAGAGATGCCACTGGTTGACGCCCTTGGAGAGACTGGTACCTCTGGGTTTCAGGGCTTATCTGGCTTAGGAAGCATCTGAAGGTTTTAGGTTTCTGAGAAATAATCTTAGCGAGTGGAACTTTTAGAGTCTCAGAGCCATGGGTATTCCTCAGGGATTACAGGAATACTGTTAGTTGGGGCTTGGCATACCATGGCAATTAGCAATACCTAGCCGAAGCTTGCATAAGAGTAGCCTCCAGGATAACCTCTTAATGCTATTTGAACTCTCTTAGCCACTGATACCTTTGTTACACTTCTTTTCCCCCTTTTGGTCAGGATGGGCAGTGTCGATCCCATGGTGCCAGGGCCAGGCGCATCTCTGGGAGTCATGTCCCACATTGCCTGGGAGACTTTCATCCCTGGATGCCATGTCTCACGTGGGATGGGGTGGGTGTGGGATAACGATTTTACTTTCAGACTTGACTTAGAGGCCACATCTGAGCCACAAAAGGCATTCTCTGGAATTAACTCTTAGGTGTAATTATAGTTAGGCTTAGCTTCTCTGTTACAGAAATAAATTTCCTAAGAGTCAGCCTCAAGATCAAGGACTTGGCCTATTAACTTTGTTCCCTCCTTTTTATTTAATGTGTCTAAAAAGTTTTCTGTGATAAATTGCAGAATCATTTTTGTGGAAAAGTGTGGCCTGATACATTTGTCTCTCTAAGTAGATTACAAAATGATTTTTGCTTTTTATCTTCGTAAAACATGCTAAGAATGTGTAATGAGCATGTGTTTTGTTTATTTTATCACTTAAGAAATTACAGTTATGCTGGGGAAGGAGTCTTGTTGAAAAACAGTTTTGGCAGCTAGCTAAGAGGGTCTCAAAGATTCATGCGTTGGCTGCATTTCAGTATCACATATCATATTGAGATATTTTCCAGTTGAGAGATGGCAAGATTGAGTGGCTCTGAGCCAGAGTAGGAGGCTACAGAGATAGATGGTCATTGAATTTGATTTGATTTGATTCTAGAGAAAAAGTAAAAAAAAAAAAAAAAAAAAAAGGAGGGGTTCTCTTAGTGAGTTTTCTCCCGAAATTGAAAAATGAGAATTTCTGGGCTGTTAGTCCAGTCTCTAATAACTTGGGTCATTTGGTCTCTTAATTTTTTTTTTAATTTATTTATTAATTAAAAAATTAAGAAACCCAATAAAATATCAACATATATAATCAGTAATTCACAATATCATCACTTAGTTGCATATGCATCATTTCTTAGAACATTTGCATTAATTCAGAAAAAAAAATAAAAAGACAATAGAAAAAGAAATAAAACGAACACAGCAAAGAAAAAAAAAAAGATTATAACTACCATACCCCTTACCCCTCGCTTTCATTGATCACTAGCATTTCAAACTAAATTTATTTTAGCATTTTGAACTCTATTAATTTTCTCATTAATGTGGTGACGAGAATATACAGAGTATATTCTTTGGTTTGCATGTTACCTACAAAAAGCGCGTTAAGGACACAAACACGTCTTTGAGAGTTTAAAGTGCCCTGTCAGCCATTTGGGAAGCCAGAGTGTGGGTTAGTGGGTGGGCCAGGGGTACAGTGGGATTTGTCTTGGGGACATGTTAATAAGTAATATTTTTTAAGACCCTGATTTTCAAAGCCCTGAATTGGTAAGGAAGCCCCCTCCCTTTCTCTCTCTCTTTCTGTCTGTTTGCCTGTCTGTCTTTCTCTGTCTAGTTACTGTCCATGTGGACTAAAAGATCCCTCCTGTATTCAGTGGGTCAGTTTGGAGGAACCCCTTTGAAATAAACTCTCAAATAAGAGCTGCTGTGTCCCCATGACACGCTTCCATTAAATATTTTTGAGCACTCTCTTATTTTCTGGCAAATAAGATGTTCTAGACTTATGTTGTAACGTACCTGCCCTACCGTGGACTCAGCCACATCTCCAAGGACCCCGATTGCTTTTAGTGGGGAAGGATAGTTAGAAGCCAAGATCTGGGAGCTTGGTGTGCTTATTGCTGTTGAGTATCGTTGCTTCCAGACTTGAGTTGCCACTTAGGGTGGACACCAGCCACGTGTGGCATTTTAAATTTAAAATGAAAAATTCAGTTCCTCAGATACCTGCCTTTCTAGCACTCAGAAGCCACCCGTGGTTCAGTGACTACACTGCTGGGCTGCACAGTTTGCAGACCCTCAGTGGAAAGAGTTAGGAAATCCTGAGCTCCTAATGATACTCTGATTCTAATCAGAGGTCTTTGTTGTCTCCCCCTGTTCTAGTTTGCTAGCTGCCAGAATATGTAATACACCAGAAACGGAATGGCTTTCAAAAGGGGTAATTTAATGAGCTGCTAGTTTATAGTTCTAAGGCCGAGAAGATGTCCCAATTAAAACAAGTCTATAGAAATGTCCAATCAAAGGCATCCAGGAAGATACCTTGGTTCAAGAAGGCTGATGAAGTTCAGGGTTTCTCTCTCAAGTGAGAAGGCACATGGCGAACACGGTCAGGGCTTCTCTCTCAGCTGGAAGGGCACATGGTGAATACGGCGTCATCTGCTAGCTTTCTCTCCTGGCTTCTGGTTTCATGAAGCTCCCTGGGAGGCGTTTTCTTTCTTCATCTCCAAAGGTCACTGGCTTGTGGACGCTCTGCTTCGTGGTGCTGCAGCATTCTCTGCTCTCTCTGAATCTCCCATTCTCCAAAACGTTTTCTCTTTTATAGGACTCCAGTAAACCAATCAAGACCCACCCAAATGGGTGGAGACATGTCGTCACCTAATCCAGTTTAACAACCACTGTTGACTAAATTGCATCATCCAGGGAGATGATCTGAATACAGTTTCAAACATACACTATTGAGTGGAGATTATTCTGCCTTTATGAAATGATATTTTGATTAAAACATGGCTTTTCTAGGGGGCATGCTTCCTTTCAAACCAGCACACCCCCCTGTCTGTATTTACTTCCCTCCTTCTACAATAAAGCCCTCATTCCCAACATCAGCCCATTTACTTGTGTGTTCAGTCCTATATAAAACAGTTTAGAATCGCTGTGCCCATACCACTATGAAAAACAAACCTTCTGAAAAGACTTCTAGATGGGCTGCAGTTCCTTTTTTCCACCCTGTGCTGAGTGTATAATAGCCTGAGTAAAAACTTCACAAGTTATTTCTCCTTCCCTCCTTTCAGTGACATTGTAGTAATTAACACATAATAGTTGGGTTCATTCATTTCTGTTTGCTGTCAGTTTTAGATTTTTTTCCCCATCCTTGTTGATTTAAGTGTATTTTTTAAATAGGTAAAACATTAACAGGTTCTCAAAAGTCAGAACAAACAAAAGCGTTAATTGGAGATGTGTTTCTGCCTTCCGTCCTCTTTCCCTGGTTTCCTTCCCTCCCCTTTTAGGTAATTACCCTTCTTGTGTTTTTTTTTAATTAAATGAAGGAGATACATGAATGTTTTCTGGTATATTGCATTCCAGCAGCTAGAAAACTAGCACAATCTACCTATCTCAAAGGGTCACAATCATTGTGAGGGTTAAATGAGAGATGCTATTTCAAGTGCCCAGCATGGGGCTGGACACAGTAAGTGCTCAACACAAGTGCCCTTCCTCTGCATATAAAGCAAGAGTTATGCATATGAAACAAAGATGCATATGCACAAGGCTCTCTATCGCACCACTATCCCTATTGTGAAATACCTGGTGCCACCACTGCTTGAACATCCAAGTCCTGAAGGCAGGTCGAATCGGCAAGTACATGCAGTGGAGTGCTATGCAGCCACGAACAAGAACACGGAACTGGAAAGAAAAGCTTTCCAAGATATATTGTTAAAAAAAAAAAAAAAAAGCTCAAATGAGTGTATGATGTGTGCTTTATATGTGTAACTCTTGAAGGCAAACAGTTGGTGCTGTATAATAGCATGCTAAGAGCTCATTGGTTTTTTCTAGGCTGCCTGGCAGATCAGAACTGGTGAGGGGTCTTTGCCATAGAGTATAGTCAGTAGCTGACTTTTGGAAAGGAAGCTGTTTGCAGCTGGCTGTGTGTTCAGGTTTGTGGTGGGGATGTGCCCATGAGCTGCTCAGTCACCTGCAGAGGAAGGGCACTTGTGTTGAGCACTTACTGTGTCCAGCCCCATGCTGGGCACTTGAAATAGCATCTCTCATTTAACCCTCACAATGATTGTGACCCTTTGAGATAGGTAGATTGTGCTAATTTTCTAGCTGCTGGAATGCAATATACCAGAAATGGAATGGCTTTTAAAAAGGGGAATTTAATAAGTTGCTAATTTACAGTTCTAAGGCCAAGAAAATGTCCCAGTTAAAACAAGTCTATAGAAATGTCCAATCAAAGGTATCCATCCAGGGGAAGATACCTTGGTTCAAGAAAGCCGATGAAGTTCAGGGTTTCTTTCTCAAGTGAGAAGGCACATGGCAAACACAGTCAGGGCTTCTCTCTCAGCTGGAAGGGCACATGGTGAACATGGCGTCATCTGCTAGCTTTCTCTCCTGGCTTCTGGTTTCATGAAGCTCCCTGGGAGGCGTTTTCCTTCTTCATCTCCAAAGATCACTGGCTTGTGGACTCTCTGCTTCATGGTGCTGCAGCATTCTCTGCTATCTCTGAATCTCCCATTCTCCAAAACGTTTTCTCTTTTATAGGACTCCAGTAAACCAATCAAGACCCACCCAAATGGGTGGAGACATGTCATCACCTAATCCAGTTTAACAACCACTCTTGACTAAATCACATCAACCAGGGAGATGATCCGTTTACAGTTACAAACATACAATATTGAATAGGGATTATTCTACCTTTTTGAAATGGGATTTTGATTAAAACATGGATTTTCTAGGGGGCATGCTTCCTTTCAAACCAGCACAGTAGATGTATCAGCTGTATTTTACAGCAGCAGAAATGGCGGCTCTGAGAGGGTAACACACCTAAAGGGATGGATCTGGGATTCCATGTCTGCTGTGTATGACCCCAAAAGCAACGATCCGTTCCGTTCCTCCCTGGCCGTGTCTTGCCTGGGATGGAATTACACACAGCTGAGGAGCTGGCTATGTGAGAGCCCTCAGACGTCGAGGGCGACACTTGAGCCAGTCTGATGCCTGGCACACGGGAGGTGCTAAACAGTCTTCATGTTGGACGGAATCAGGCCTCCCATCCAGAGAATGTGCTCTCCGGGTGCGTGTTTCAGCCGGAGTAAGCATCCTCCTTGAGATCAGTGGTGTACATTTCCAAAGTAGTCGTCTCCGGCCTCAGAACAGGGCAAGACCCATAAACATAGCCCCAGGATCAAAGCCATGGCTGTCGTCTTGTGCTCCTTCCAGCTGCGTTTGCCACAGTCCGGAATGAATGGGGAAGGGCTGAGGGAGAGCGCGCGTCGCCTCCTCTCTCTGGTGGTGCCCTTTGAAATGCTGTCCTGGTGTGAAACGTGCATTGTTGTTGTCTTTCCATGTTGGTCTTTCCTTTGAAGTTCTTTTCTGAAGTCTGATGTAGCCGATTCTGGTTTATCCAGGAATGAATGATGTATTCTCGTGGTCTTTCTCTTCCCTTTGCACCTCTTCTTTCTCTTCTATCTTCTTCTCTCCTTCTTTCTACCCCCATTTTAATTCTTTTTTGTCCTCTGACCTAGTTATTTTACTATTTCTTACTGAGCACTGAATAGAAGAAGGGGGAGGAACCCAGATAAACCCCAAACCAGTCATTGTTTCAATTTAACAAAGGGTTGGAGGAAGCCTTTGAAATGAAATGCTGGCCATGTGTTAAAAACTGTACAAACTACTGGTTATTGGCTCAAATGGGATTTGGGTGTTTCCTCTGGGTTTTATTCATTTTATGCAGTGGAGTTGACTTATAAATGGTACTACCCCAAAGTTCTAGAGTATCCTGTGGTATATAGGCCTAAAATCCTTAGCAAAACGATCAGTCTCCCTTTGCTGGCTGTTTCTCCCGACTCTTTAGTTTTAGTCCCTTAGCATGAATCTGTGCTTTAACATGAGATTGTGTATTTGTTCCACAGACTCCGTGAAAGTGGAGGAAGCAGTTCTTCATTTCAAAGTATACCCAAAGGAAATTGAAAAGTTGAGGTTATTTTAGTAGCTTGGCCCTACTAGCAATCCTACAAGCAACTGGGCCTTTCTAAGGTAAACAGTAATAGGTATTTATAGACGAAGCATGTTTTTGTTGTGTTACTGTCTACATACGCCTTAGAGAGGGGCAGACTTCTTCTCCTCACCGGGAACAATGATATGTCCCGATTCCCAGCATGCAGGGAATCGCGAGAAGCTTCTCTCAGGGCTTATTAACCACCGCAGCTGTCCCTTGTGTCCTTTTTGTGTCAACTGCTATGGGAAGTGCTTCTTGAGCTTTATCTCCCCGAATCCTCACACCCCCATTGAGGAGATGGTGTTATTTTTCTTTTATGGATGGTAAAACTGAGGCGCAGAGGTCATGTCATTTGTTCAAGGTCACCCAGCCAGGATTCCAGAACCAGCGCTCTCAGTAGCTGGGTCTCGTTTGTAGGAATCGTAGCGGTATCAAATTGCTGTGGCTCATTTGGTGTGATGGCATCTCAATGCTTCAAAGTTTTGGACAGTTTGGTAGTTAGGCACTCTCAGCATTCCACCAATGATCCTTCGGAGGTGAGAGGTGGGGACGCTTGCTCATGGTAGAGTGCACTGACGAGGATGAAGAGGGAATAAGAGGAAGTTCCCATTATAGGAAGGGCACTCAGCAATCCAAATCCTCGCTGTGGGGTCTCCCATCAGGGACCTTAAAAGGACGAATCCCAGCACCACTTCTGATCAGGCTCAGAATGCATCTTGATAGAGGTGAGAACGCTACAAAGACAAGCAAGACGGTTCTTGATCCTCAATGGAAGTCCTTTTTTATTATTTTAATTGTCCTGTATAATCTTTTACAGTGGTAACTGCTACAGGCTAATGGTAACTTTCATCTCAAACATTCAAACTGGAACATTTTTTGGATTCTCTTCAGATATGTGCATCTACGTCTCCCCTTCCCTGCCTCTGGATTTCATAAATCAAAGACTATTGAATAGAGTTCCTCAAACTGGGTGCTTTCTCTCCTTTTTCTCCTGCACTCTTCTGGGCATGGTCCAAAACTTGGGAAGTTTTGCCCCCAACATTCTGTGCTGTTTTGTACTTTCACATGCAGTCTTAGTAGTATACTCCAAAAGTGTTCTGGGGATTTAAAAGGATTTTTGTAGCCTTAATTTTAGTTGCCCTAAATAACTAACTCAGAAACACAGACATGTTAAATCAGGATTGTCTTCTTTTTTTTTAAATCACTACTCCCCTAGTTTATATCAATTATATGTATTTACTTTAAAAAATAAATGAGAAGGGAGTCTGGGCCTTTAATAAAAGTTTCATGTTACGGGAGTATAAGCACATTTCATATGACATTAACTCTTCTGTTGGGCTTTGTGAACCAGCCTTAACTTTGTTGGAAGTGAAGCTGTTATTAAAAAAAAAAAAAGACAAAAAAAAAAAGAAAAAAATTTTTTATGGCCACTCGGTGATGTTAAATGCATCTGTGAGTTACATGGAAGTGTTTCGCTAATTAAGTGTGGTGCCTTTAAATAAAGGTCACAGGCCTGACCTGTGTTGTGTGGGTTTCTTGTTTGTCAGGCTAGAGGCATTTTCTCATTTTCACAGTTCAGCTGAAAACAAAGCCCTCCTTATCCTAGCAGGGAGCTGTGCTCTTAGAGCTGACATCAGCCTTTTCCCAGCAGGCATCATTTCTGCCTTAAGAGTCTTTGCAGAAAGCTGGAAAGGCAGATAACCATTCCTGCTCTTGGCATTTTTTTTTTTTCCCTTCTGGCCAAACTACACATAGAAGGAAGAAATGCCAAAGGTGCCAAGAGTCAAAATCAGAATAAAGGGGCTGTCCTCCACTTAATCTTTTCCAGTGTGCATTGGGGATTTGAGATTGTTTCGTGGGAATATATGGTTGTAATCTGCGTCATGAAGATTAGGAAAGTAGGAAGACAACTTTAAAAAATGAGGGTTTTTTTTTTTTTTAAACCAAAGAAGACTGCTTATCAATCAAAGGACATTCATGATCTATAACAGAGCTGTCATTAGCATGTGCAAAGTAGCTTTTAAAAATGATACTACAGGGCAGGCCACCCTGGCTCAGCAGGCAGAGGTCTCACCTGCCATGCTGGAGACCTGGGTTTGTTTCCGGTGCCAGCCCATGCAAAAAAAAAAAAAAAGGAGTGTTAGATTAATGGATTAAGTTGGAGGCAATTATTTATTCAACATGTGAAAAAAACAAAGCAATGCAAGATTTTGCTCCTTGCCACCACTGCCCCCTCCCTGATTCACTGAGTTCCTCAAGCTCCTTTTAGCATACTGTTTTCATGAAGATGCTTCTGCTTTGGGAACTCAAATTGCAGCTGTTTTGTACCGAGAGGATTAATCTCGACATTGTTGTTATGACCTCATAGCATCTCTCCTTATTGCAGTAAAAAGCCAGCTCTGCTACCTTAGTAGATCTGATGGAAGACCAGAAAGGTGAATGCTAAGAAATTTGCCTGGGTGTAGGTGTTGATGTTTCTTGAATTTTCTCTAGGATCTTGCTTGTCAAGTGCTTATTTGCCTGTGCCACATGCAGCTGGAACATAGCACGGCAGTTTGCCAGCCCCATGTTCTGTGTCTAGTGCAGTTATTTGATAAATGGCTGTGCTTCGGTCTCTGTCTGCTTTGCTATGTCTCTGGGTTTGAAAACAAAACAAAACAAAACACAGCACTCTTCACTTTAAAATGTCTTCACAGGTTGTCTCCAAAGCATAATTAGAGAATTTAATGTTGCAGTAATGTTCTCGGTCTGGCAGTAGCGGGAAGTGTTGCCAAACAAGGGATCTGGATTCTGGATCCAAGCCTTCATGGCCTTGACAGAGGCAAATGTACTGCAGAATAGAAGGAGACCAGTTTTGGTGCAGTGCTGTCCTCCAACTTAAACGACCCCTGCCCTTCCCTTCCTTGGAGAGGCCTCAGAAAGGCAACTGGAGGGATCCACGTAGAAACCAGCCCCAGAAACTGGGGTCAGGGCCAAGTAGAAGAAACAAATATTAGGTCAGGCCACTTTAGAAGCAAGTCTGAGAGCCGAAACCTCTTTGCGTCCCTAAACTATCTGTGTATTTGAACCCATCTCAGAGCGGTTGTGGTGTTTTCTAACTGGCTAGGTGCAGTCACTTTGGCTGTATCTGCCATTAACTGATACCCCTTAGAGATTCAAAGCAAAGCACCAGTGCCCATAGATTATCTCAGAACACGGCTGCCTCAAGATGCTCTAAGGAAAAAAAAAAACATGTGTTCCCTGGTCAGAGTTTGGGAAGTGCCAGACAAGGCCTTCCAGTCTGCTAACACATTGCAGGCTATGAGATGTCCTTTGGAAAGAAATACTGTTTTCCCAGAGTGCCTCAAAAGGAACTGGCCATGGACTCCTTTGTCCCTTTTTAGAAAAAAAAAAAAAAACTGATTATTAATATTCCATAGAGCATACTTGCCTAACAAATATTGCCTAACAGAACAAGCATTTTATGTTGGTTTCAAAGTTCTGTTATTATTAGCATTCAGATTCACAAAGTTCTGGTGCTATAAAGAGCGCTGAAAATTAAAATGTAACGGTTGTAAAATTCCTTGATTTGGGACTGTTAGGTAGCTGCTGTCTTCAGTGCTTGGAACTTTCAGGAAAATTCACTGAGGCCAGAAAAATTGAGGAAACGTGAGGCTTATCTTCCTTTTACTCTGTGCTCCCATATCCTCCACTCCTACTTCTCTCTTTCCTCTATAGCTGTTTTCTAGAGAGTAGATTCTCTTCACTTCCTTAGCAGTCATCAGTCCAGTGCTCTGTCACCCATACCAATACTTTTGATGAAACTTCTCTCCCTACATTCACTAGTGCCCTACTTATCGTGGGGGCCAGGAACACTTGTAATTCTCATCTCACGTGACTTCTTTCTTTTCTCCTCCTTTGGTTTCCATGGCCGCTTTCCTGCATTCTTTGGAAGCCATTACTGCTTTACTCCAGAGTTCTGTTCAAAAATTTCCCTGTCCAGACCTCTCTACTGAAGTCATGTGCGTGGCTTAAATTTCTACTATAGGTGGATGACTCCCAAATCTCTAGCTGAGACCTAAGCTTCAGAAACCCATTGGCCATCTGCCTGTTAGACGTCTTACATGTTCCTCAAATGCAGCCCTAATTGACCGGAATTCATTCAGTAGCTCCTTTCCTCTTCTTCTTCTAGCCTCCTACCAGGTCTGCTCCTCATCTTCTACCCCCGTCTTCATGATTGGTACCCAAACCAGACCCAACTGGAGTGGTCCTCCATCTTCTTCTGTCTCATCTCCCCTGTCCAAGCCACCCTACCCAGTCACATCCATCCGCTAAGTGTCTGCAGTCTCGGCGGTGTCCTGGGCTGTAGCTGCGACCCCACTTTCAGGGAAGTGCCCTCCTCACTGGCTTTTCTGTCACTCGAGTGCCAGAATAAGGTTTCTGACACATTAATCTCTGCATGGACTTCTCCCACAGCCGCCGGGCAGCTGCAGGGCTGCAGTGACCAGAGCCTACCCACCACGCTGGTGCCTCAGGCCACGTGGACTCACTTTGTTCTGGGGACATTTTTGCTTGCCTCTTTCTCTTGGCCATCGGCCAGTCCTTCTGCTTAGATGCTAACACTTCTTATAAAATGATGACATTCTGCTATAATTATGTGCCCATTTGCCCGTCTCCTTCCCCAGACTGTACGTTCTTCAAGGGCAGGGGCTGGGGCTTACTCATATCTCCATCCCTAACACTCAGCCCTGGGCCTGGCACTTAATAGGTGCTAAGTAAACGTTTAAATGCAAACCTGTGACACTGAGTACATTGTCGGAACACTCTTCCCTTTGACTTAAGAATTGCTTTCAAACACCCGCTGGCACTGCTTATTCTACTTCCCGTTTTTTCCTTTTGACCTTGATGTTTATTTCAGGGGATTAAGGAGAGTCCCCCCACTACTGCCTCCACTCTTCTCCTTTCCCCATATCTAGCTCCCCCACACAGAGAAATGAAAATACCTAACACTTGGCAAATGCATAATTTGCAATCGGTATCACTAATCCTGCCTGTGGTGCTTTTTTTTTCAGATTAAAAAAAATGATCTTGTAATGTTGACTCTGAGTAACAAGTTCTTCAAAGTTTATTATATGAATGGAATGCTTTTTTCACTTCTCTGTTTATACTCCTTATGCATGTGGCTTCAATCCCAGCCTGAACGTAAAGTAAGGTCTATGAAAATGAGAAATTCAGTACGGTTGGGGGAGTCTTTCAGGTCAGAAAGCTAGGCAGACACTTCTGGGTGGAATCGACCCAAGTGTCGATTTGTTCAGATTAGAATTGAGAAAACCAAACAAACCTCTGCCCAAGTGTTTATTACTTCAGTTTTTTTCTTCCCTTCAAATTTACTGGAATGGTCTGAAAGCCAAAGTGGCCTTCAACTATTTTCTAATAGGTCCATCATGACGTTTATTTCATTTTTGTGTGAGAATTCTGTGTGTAGTGCCGATAGCCCTCCGTCCCCTTATGTTGATTTGGAATGACAGTGCGCCATTTTGTATTAGGCTGTTGGCTTTTGTGCCAGTTGTATCAAATGACTGAAGTACAGACGCCCCACATTCTCTAGGAGCTGCTGTTCTCACGAGGTAGACCTCCTGGAAGGAGATGTTGGTGAAAGGGGCTGCTGGCTGGGCAGCCTCTTCAGCGACAGGTATTCCCGAAAGCTGGTTTGGAGGACGCTGCATTTTACCAGCGGCCAGTGGGACTGGCCCCTCTTTGACTACAAAATGAAATCCAGGTTCTTTGGTGTGACCTTCCAGGACTTGGATGAACCAAACTCTATTCCAGGATTATTTCTTTACTTTTTCTTTCCTTTTTAAAAATCTCTATTACTCACCTTTAGGCAAGCTACCCACAGAGTTGCCCACGTGAGAAGCAGATCCTTTACAGTTCAGGGTGGGCAGTTTGGATGGTCCAACCTCCCATGTGACTTTCATTTTGAGGCTCTTTTTTTTTTTCACATGGGCAGGTACCAGGAATCGAACCCGGGTCTCTGGCATGGCAGGCAAGAACTCTGCCTGCTGAGCCACCGTGGCCTGCCCTATTTTGAGGCTCTTTGAAACAAGCATTTTCACCACCTATGGTATTTGCATGGCATGTGCCTCTCTTTGTCACCTGATGTTCTAGTTTGCTAGCTGCCAGCATGCAATATACTGGAAACGAAAGGCTTTTAAAAAAGGGAATTTAATAATTTTCATGTTCACAGTTTATAGGCCATGGAAATGCCCCAATTAAAACAAGTCTATAGAAATATCCAGGGAAAGATACCTTGGTTCAAGAAGGCTGATGAAATTCAGGGTTTTTCTCTCAAGTGGAAGGGCATGTGGCAAACACAGTCAGAGTCCCTCTCTCATCTGGAAAGGCACATGGTGTACACGGTCAGGGTTCCTCTCTCATCTGGAAGGGCACATGGCAAACACGGCATCATCTGCTAGCTTCTTCTCCTGACTTCCTGTTTCATGAAGCTCCCCGGGCGGCATTTTCCTTCTTCATCTCCAGAGGTCGTTGCTTCTCGTGGCTATGTCTTCTGATCTGCTCTCTCTGGATCTCCCCTTTTCTCCAAAATGTTTCCTCTTTTGTAGGATTCCAATAAACTAATCAAGACCCCACCTAATCCAGTTTAACAACCACTCTTGAGTGAGTCACATCTCCAGGGAGATGATCTAATCACAGTTTCAAACATAAAATACTGAATAGGGATTAGAAGAAATGGCTGCCTTTACAGCATGGGATTAGGATTGAAACATGGCTTCTCTAGGGTCCATACATCGTCTCAAACTGGCACACCCGGGTTCCTCCTCATATCCTCTTATCAGCTCTCCTGGAAGACAGCTGCCTGTTCTTGGGCTCCCAGTGCAGTGACTTCCCACATGGGTCCTACGTCACGTACATGGTCAGTCAGTCCATTCTAAACCTACCATTCACATTTGGTGATACCTTCCCCTATCCCTTCCCTCCTTGGACTTCCATTTTGGAAAAAGTTGAGAACTGTAGAAAATCTGAAGGACTAGTACAGTGAACACTCATATATCCTTCGCTGGATTGTCGGCTGTTAGGAGTCGCCACATTTGCTTTGTGTCTTCTGTGGATGTAGATAATGATATGTTCCAATATATAATACATGGCCAGACTCAATCCTGTCCTTTATAGGTGTTTTCTTTTAAATTCAGAATTCAGTCATGGATCAGACGTTGTGTTTGGTTGTCATGTCTTTTAGTGTTCTTTAAAACTTTGGGGAGAGGCTGGGTTGGGGGAGAGGGATGGTTTTGGTGGGTGAGGAAAGTTGGGGAAGCCAGACAAGGACTGCCCTGGAGCGCCAGGCCCTCGGAGTCCCCGTTCGGAACCCCAGTGGGCTCCGTGGCAGGGAGATTGCTTGTCCACCCAACCCTGGGAGAAATGACCTTGTATATGATATAAAATAAGTATTTAGGAAATGTGCATGTTTAATATGTGGTGGAAAATGTGAGCTCAGAATGAGAGGACAAAGGAAAGGGAGAGAAGTCATATCGAAGAAGGAGACAGAAGATTTGGAATATGAGAAGGCTGAGGCATGTGGAGGTAGATTAAAAATGTTCACGCCTGTTCCGAGATAACTTCAGTCACCTTTTCAGAAAATTTTGTCACCACCTCAAAGGCTTATTTTTTTTTAAATATTTTTATTGATAAACAACATACAACACAAATATTCTTAACATACAAACATTCCATACACGGTGTACAATCAGTGGCTCACAGTGTTGTCACATAATTGTATATTCATCACCATGATCATTTTTTAGAACATTTGCATCACTCCAGAAAAAGAAATAAAAGGGAAAAACTCACACATCCCATACCCCTTGCCCCTCCCTCTCATTGACCACTAGTATTTTCCATCTACCCAATATATTTTAAATCAAAGGCTCATTTTTATTTCTAGCCAAAAATCTCAACAGTTTTACTTTAAAAACAACAACAGCAAAACGATAAATAAAAACACAAACACCCCAGTATGTTCACTTATTCATGGCACAGATGAAGCATTTCCCTGTTTCTTTTCTCCCTAAACCCACAAAACCTAAGGAGAACCCTAAAGATGGTTTTCCTGTGGGAAATTCAGTCCATTGGAAAGGTCAGGCCATGTCTCTTCTGAGCGTGAAAGCTGGGGACATTTGTGTGTTGTGTGTGTGTGTGTGGAGGGATGGGGGGAAAATTTGTTATATTCTGGGATATAATTAAGTGATCTCAAGATCTTTAAGAGACTCGATGCTAACATCTCCTAAAGAAGCTGTGATTGGTGGAGGGAAATGTATTAGTTTGGTGCATGTGTTGGACCTAAAAGCCTGACTGTGGAATTCCTCACCCGTGGCTGACGTGGAAAACCGGAGCTCATGCTTGTTTCTCACAGTCCACCACTTTGCCTTCGAGGGCTGAGAAGGAAGGAGAACTGAGCGCGTCTTCCAGGCTGTCCGCAGAGCTCTCTAGGAGCCTCCATCTGCCGCCCACAGCCCAGGGGCTGCCTCACTTTCTGCCCCTTTACACGGCTTGGTTGCTCACCTCTCCTTTCTTCTTCCGTTTCCAAGACGTCCCACAGTCTCCTTCCCCTCTTTTTCCTTAGGCTAGCGCGTGTTGTTTCACATTGCTCCCAAACAAAAGAACTTTTGAGCAAATACCGATATTTGGGTTGTTTACAGTGTTTCACAATTATTTGTTCACTTTTGAGAATGTCTCTGTCCATCCATCCTTGCCCATATCTTACACTTCCCATTTTTCAGAAAGTGGAATTGCTGGGTCAAAGGGTGCCCATTTGTTCTTGCTAGCCATTCTGTATTCTGAACTCTAGAAGGTTTGCGTCCCACTGTGCCTGGGTGCGGTGGCCTCTCCCCACATCCATCCCCGTAAGGTGACTTTGAGCATGTATTTAATTTTTGTGAGTTTCGTTAGGGAAACACAATCAATTCTTTCAGCATAACTGTTACCGGTTTTTATTTTTTTGCAGCTGGGGAACTTGAATTACTTTTCTCACATGCTTATTGCCATTAGTATTTCTTCTTTTGTGACCGTTCTGTTTATAATTTCATCTTTTTTTTTTTAAATGAGGGTGTTCACCCTTCACTTGCTATGTGCCAACTCTTCACAGTAAGGCTCCCCTGTCGTGTGTTAAGAAAACAACCATTTTCCTAATTTGGTGCTTGTGTTTTATCTTTATTTACTGTGTTCCTGAAATATAAATGTTTTTGGATTTGGATGTGGTCGAACCAGTGAATCTTTTCTTTTCATGGAAAAAGCTTCTAAAGTGTTCTGAGAAGGACTACCATGTTAGCCTAAAGAATACCTCCTACCAGGTCTTCACAGTGGAATAATTATATATATGGCCAGTATATTCAAGCCGTGGAATGAAGAGAAGCGCATTGTTTGTTCATTACTTCATTTGTTCATTTATTCAAACGTTTCCCGAATGCCGACTTCATTGGCTGCCTTGTGGGGTGGGGGCGGGTGGTAGGGGTTGGCGAAGGGGTCCACGGCTTCTGAGGGCGAGGGGAGCTGTGGTTAGAGCAGTGGGATGTACTTTCGTTCGCTTGTGAGGTGTCGGGCAGGGTGCAGGGGTGCCCTGTCCACTGGGGGGCTGTGGGCCCAGCCCCCCATGAGGCGTGGCGGGAGCCCAGGCTTCCTCACCGCGAGCAGACAGCAGCACCCCAGCCCCGTGCCCCCTGGCTTCCCTTCCTTCCCTCGTGACCCTTGAGGATCCTGTTCCCTCTCCCACTGAGCTAATTCTGAACTCAAAAGTTGAAATTCTCTGCTTGTATTTAACCATTTTACCAGATGTTTCCTGTGGTTTGACAGATGCACCATTTACTAGAAAGTTACACTCCTGAGATTGGGGTTGCTGTGGACACTGTTGCTATAATAGACATCGAGTCAGCCAGGGCAGGACTTGGAAGCCAACTTCTGTATCGACTTCGGGGCTCCGGTGTTTTACCCAGAACAAGAATTCTATCTGCAGAACCCACTTCTATCTTCTCTGTTATCAGTCGAATCCTTGGTTTATTAATAGTGCTGAACAAGTTGACCAGAGCCCATTACAATCAACAGCACTGTGCCTCCCTTGCTATTCCTTTCTGAAAGCAGCTGGGCCCAGGAACATCTAAGTTTTGTTTGCAAAGCATCTAAAAGAACTCAGGTAGGTTGTTAGGCAAATAAGAACTTAAACCAGCCTGAAGATCTAATGCTCCAATGTTCTTGGGCCACCTGAAGCTGGGATATGGTTAAGACATCTGCAGACTTGGCAGATTTTTGCAGCCACCTAAAGCTCATCAAGACAAACCAAGAATTGCTTAAAGTACCTTTGCCTTTATTTCTAGTGCCCAGCATTTCACTGCAGTTTAGGGGTCCGAATAGAATATAGCCTCTTTGCCAAGACCCTGCTGGGGGGGTGGGGAGTAGAAGGGAGGGGCTTCCTGCAAAGCACAGTTGCAGCTGGGGCTGCAGTGAAGGAAAGAGGATGAAAACTCGGCAATTTCTGACATTCTTTCTCCGAGGAGCTTGTTGCAAGGGTGCTTTGGAGTCCCATGCTTTGTTTCTTCTGAGCCGGCTGGCTTTTGCAGAAGCCTTCCTCTCCTGCGTTTTGTGTAACGCTCTTTGAAAGTTCTGTAAAAGCCTTAAGTTAGGGGGAGATGGGGAAACAAAGAGAGAGGAAATGGCATGCCATCATCCTGACAGCAGATCTCTTTTCTCACAAAATGGAACTGTAATGATGCATGTCCCCTTCTGGCAAGACACATAGGTAAACAAACCCTCCCGGGAGTGGCTCACCTATCCCAAGACCCAAAGGAAACATTTCTTCCAGCAGGGGTGGGGGTGTGGGTGCAGGCCAGCCCCTTACCTTGCAGCCCTCCTTCCAGGCAGGGACTTTTATTCTGACAGGCGTCCTGCCTACCCCCTTTTTTCGTGCCTGGGACGGCTTGCCAAGTTTGTGAGGCCCAAAGCTTTCTTGTGGGAGGACGCTGGACCGTCTTCATGCTCTTTGGCAATGATTAAAGTGAGGTTAGTACCAAAAACCCTTTCATTTTATTCCCTTATCCTTGCTTTTTCAAACCAGATGGCAACCCTGTATTTTCAGCTGTAATTAATTTAAACGATGAGGCAGCAAGTGCTAGGAGAGGTAGAGTTGGTTTTGCTCAGAGGGGACAGTGGGGATTTTCCTTCCCGTCCCTCTCTCCTCACCACATGGCACCTTGTCCCAACCACATCCGGGCCCTAGGGGTGGGGTCGGGGGTGGGGGGGTGCTGCAGCCCGGGCCCCTGCCTGCCCACGTGAGCTGGAAGTGATTGTTTCCTTCCTGAATTGAGAGGAACAAAGTTTCAGGTGGTGGCTGACATGTCCCTGCAGGCGGGGCTGCGGGGTGGCTCTCTCTAGACCAGGGTGCTTAGTTTACAGGGACAGCGGGTTTGGGGTGTGCAGGCTGCTTTTTCTTCCCACCAGGACAGCTGCCAGGGTCTCCTCCAAAGCAGGGTGGGGTGGGGTGTGTTTTAGGGTTAGTAGTTACTCTTCACGAAAATTACAAGGGAAATAAAAGCCTTTGGCCACAATTGAAGTCTGGAGGGTTTGACCTCAGTTATTTGACCACTTCCCTCAGTGGAAATTTTATTTGAGCCCTTCTCTGCAGTTGCGTTAGAGTGCAACATCAATTAGAGACGGAGAGATCCTTCACATTTAATAGAAAAATGCCTTAAAAAAAAAAAACCACCTCTCAGTGACTTGTAAAATAACTCCACAGACCAGCTTCTCCTCCCCCTCCCCCGCTCCTGTTCTGAAAGGAAGCTGAGTTTCAGAACAAGAGAGAATTGATGGAGTCCTTGAAAGCTGGGATTCCGCCCTCACCTGCACAGATGAGTAGGATGAGGTTTGAGTTTCATCATTTGAGAAACGCATTTTCTTGGCATTCTGGAGGAGTTGCAGATTGAAAATTTGCTAACAGTCTATGCGCAGAGCACTTTGCAAAACCGTACGCCAACATTATACAAATGGTAGTTATTACTACTATTAACGTTAGCCATCGCTGGGCCACTTGAATTAATTTTTAAAGGCTCAGTGAGAAATGAGAATCTGCAAATAGGTAGCTTGCGAGTCTCCGCAGTGCTGGCTGTTCATTTTAACGTGGTCTGCCTGCCGTCCCTGTGTGCGCCTGAGTTTGCTGAATTCAGTGTGCTAGGTGCTGCATGCTTTTTGTTGATTTGATTTTCATGTCAGATGCTTACATTATTCATGGGTGTTTTTCTCTCCACTTAGATCATTTTTATAAAATGCTGTGGTTTTTGTTATGTGGACCAGAACCGTCCTTTTGGAAACCTTTTTATTTTCCTCTAGTTGGGAGAGGCACACAGGTAGTAAAAAAAAAAAAAAATGCATCTTTTACTTCCATCCCCCTTTACTACCAGTGATTTGTCAGAACTACTAAGGGCTCATGATTTAACTTCAGTTCAACTGAATAAACTGTCATGAGTCTGTTAGGTGCTAAACTCTTATACTCCATCCTCAGCTAGGATGGAGCAATGCATGAAAAAAGAGGTGGGCAGCCTGGGGACAGAAGAGAGGTTGGCTTTCTGAGAATATGATATTTTGTGCCTAATTATTGGTACGTTGCAGTGTAATGCCAATTGGGGAGTGGTCCTTTTAATTTAAAGGGTAGTTAAGATGAGCTAGTAGCCATTAGGTTTTGGAAGTCCTCATAGAAAGGAAGATTGTATGTTGTTTGGGCTATTGGGAAGATGTAGGCCCCCTGGAACTCTGGAGGCAGTTTTAGAATCATCAGCTTGGAAAGGAAATACCATTTCAGTGTTGAATGAAATCATCAGGTTTCCTTAGGTTCCTTTTGTGTTTGTGTGTGTGTGTGTGTGTGTGTGTGTGTGTGTGTGTGTGTGTGTGTGTGTGTGTTTCCCCCTCCTTTTCCGGGTTCCAGGTTTTGGTTTAAATAAATGTGATGTCAACAGCCAGGGGCCCGTTCTTAGATTTTAGACCTGTTATGATGAAATTAAGGAGACAGGTTGAGGAAAGTTCCTTCTGAATTCTGCAAAGTTGGGAACTGAGAATATTTGTAAGGAAATGTAGTTTTATGACTCAGAAAAATGACCTATTTTTTTGGTGCTGTCTTTTCCACATTGCTTGGGAACTTTGCCTTAAGAATAGAGGAGATTGATTTGCCGTTAGTATAGCCATTGTCAGTATGTTAGCAGCTTTTCTAAACACTCCTTAAAATAGTCTTTCCTTAGAGTAATTTAAATCTTGTTCCTTTAATGTAATCTAAGCTTAAAAAAAAGCTTAGCCAGTGCTTTTTCCTAGTTTTTGAAAAGATGGCGTTCAGCCCAGATTGCCTTGGGATGTTCACAGAAATCCTCAGAGGGCCCCACTGAGAAGTAATTCACTCAGCAGTCTGTTCTTGGGTGGAAAACTCTCAAGGTCCTTTATTACCATTTTAAAGAATATTTGGTTGTTGTCCCGAGGTCTTTTAATGGTTATTTAGTGACTTGACATACTCAGTATTTACATTATCAGACTTCTTTAGGATAGCCATATAATAATTTATCTCAGTAATTAAATTTTGCCTGCAAAATTTCTTTTTTTTTAATTTGCATATGGGCAGGAGGCACCAGGGATCGAACTCCAGACCTCCAGCACGGCAGGTCGGAGCTCTGCCTGCTGAGCCACGGCAGCCGCCCCCTGCAAAATTTCTGATGTCAGGGTAGGTGGGTGGCTTAAAAAGAAAAACAACAACAACCAGCTGGCTTTCTCATTTTTGTTTAGTGTTGAATAAGTTTATTGAATGAGAGATTGGCCTCTGGTATCAGGAAAGCCTTGAAATCATTGGGAACTGGAATTGGGAACTGGTCACTGTCCTCGCTGGGACTGGAGGAACTGGTGGCCGCCCCCATTCAGCTGTAGGGTTTCAGGGAGGGGGGCTTGCAATACAGGCAGGAAACGTGTAATTGTCTCCTACACAGATACGTGTAGTAACTCACTTATATCTGCTGTTCAGACAATGCAGCTGAAGCAGAAGGAAGAAAATGCTCAGGGGACCTCAGGGGTGCACATGCTTACTAGCGACACGTGGCCGAAGTAACCATCGCCATCCTCTGTGATGCTGCTGGAAGCGTGGTTGTGGCCACTGCAAGTCTTAGGAAGATCTTCAGTTTGGCTGTTCTGTTCTGTAGAACTTTAGTTCTTATTTATTAGATTAATTAGGTCTTCATTTCTGGTTCTGAAATGGAAGGGAATTAGTCCTTTACTATGTGCTGTGCTGTTCAGATCACATCTGAGTGCCATGCCCAGTTCCGGGCACCGTCCTTAAAGGTGACTGTTAAACTGGATGTGTGCAGAGGTGCGGGCCGCAAGGGCAGGGGATCTGGGATTAGAATCATTTTGAAGGGATTCTTGTTTGGTAAAGAGGAAAAGAGACTCCTGGGGGTGGCAGGGCTGGCATAGAACCAGTTTCCCAGTAGTTGGACCACGGACATGTGGAAGAAGAAATAGACTCAATTCATTCCAAAGGGCAGACCTGGGACCTCACAAAAGTCCTGGAGGGCAGATTTCATTCATTATGAGGGAGAACCTTGCGTTGGAGCTTTGCAGTAGTCGAATGAACTGTCTAAAGAGGAAGTAGGCACCCATCCCTGGAGGTGTTTAAGGAATAGCCGGCGCAGTTTTCAGGGATGTGGGATTCTGTGTTCTTCCGATTCTATGTCCTTCCCTCGCCATTCGCAACTACCGTGCAACAAAGCTTTCCTCTTCCAGAAAGGACAAAGCGTCCAGTCTTTTCATGAAACTGTTTTACATTACTTTCCAGTGATTGGCTACAAAATATGGGCTAAATGAACTAAGAGTGAGACTTCAGAGGAATTTGAACGGAGTTATGCAAACGGCACAAGTCCCAGCTCAGAAGAACGGAAGAGGAAATGACGACTTGAAAGTGTTGGCAGACCATTTCTCCCTGGCTGGCTCACATTCTCTGGGTGTTGTCCCTCTTAGGTTTTTCTAGTAACCCCTGTTTTAGTTCACCTGCCTTCTTAAGCCCCTCCTTCTCATTCCAACCAGTGGGTGCTGGTTTTTCCTAGGAATTTTTTCACTCTTTGTGTCATTCCTTCATAAAATATTTATTGTCTGCTGGGCACACAATTCAGTACTAGACAGTGAATTATGGAAACTTCTGAGTTTCCATACGGTTGATCATAGCGTCAGCCACCTTCCCTAGTTTGTTTGGCTCCAGGTGTGTGTAGAAAGAACTTGTCATGGCCAGGTAGATGAGCTAAGAAAGTGCTTCCATCCTCTGCCTTTCTGATAAGGGCATCTAAAGCAACCGGTCCTTTGCACTACTTTTCTGGCACAAAGAAGACTTTGTCAATAGACCATAGAATCTGATTGAGGACATGGGGTGGAGTGAGACCCCTGAGAGACTGGGGTTTCTGAGTTGACCCCAGCAAAACCAGTCCAGACAGTTCCATGGAAAAGCCAGCACCAGATGGTCTTGGTGGGGAGACCCCTTTTCTTCACCCCTCTCTGCAGTCTTCTCCCCAGCCAGCCTAAGTAGCCTGAGGGTTCATGCCTCTAATGCTGATGCAAAGGAAGAAGCTGATCTCCCCTAGCTTTTTGTCCACTTCAGACCTTGTATAGCTCATTCCAGATGGAGAGACATGATGCTTTTCCGTCTCTTTTCTGGTGAAGGACTCTGTTTCAATGCCACACTATAACAGTGGCTGTGTTTTTAAAATTTCATTCATTGAGAGAATACATAATGACAAAAGCAACGACAAATTCAGTAGCAGTGGGAATTTAAAATTAATTTATATTTTATTAATCTCAGCAACATCTCCATTCATTAGAAAACTCAAGTGAACATGTGTGAGACACATGACCTGTTCAGTCTGTAAACAACGCTTGGTGTGCACATGGGTTCCCACACCCTTTGGGAGGAGTCTCGGGGGGTCCCCGGCCCACAGGTGTAGGAGGTCCCCTATTTTCATGGCAACAGCTGCTAACGCGGGATGCGGAGGGGAGGGATGCTTTACCAGTGATATACTCAGAGTTGACCTCCTTTCTCAGACTTGGGTTTTCCTTTGGTCTCAGCTAATGATGGAAAGCACGCGCAGATGGTTGTTTTCAAATAAAACCGGTACCTTATTTACATGGAGCTGAGCAATTCGGAAGTGTGACTCGAGTGGCCCCCGGCAGTCTGTAAGTGTACTGCTCTGGTAGCTGCCTTGTCAGTGAGCCTGGCTTCTCTCTGGGCAGCAAGTCTAGAGAACCCCTGCATTTTTTCCAAGGAAAGAAGACCTCTGAATAGTCGAGTTGGATAGAGGGGAGGTTGCAGTGGTAGGTCCTGTGCTCACTCAGAACCTGTTTACTCTTACTTCACACATTATTCTAGCAAACTTAGTTGCCTGGCTTTTTGGCCCACCATGGGGAGAGGACAAAGGCAGGGGCTCCTGGCAGTGACACACACACTGAGTCCAAGGAATGACCCATTGGCAACCAAGACAGGAAACCAAAATACAGTAAGGAGCTGAACTGAGAACACAAGAAGCCGAGCAACTGGAGAATATGTAGTACGGAGCAAACAGGCCTATCCTGGGAGCCTGCTTGCATCATATCTCAAACCAATGCTTGGAATAAAGATCCCGAGTCATCAAGAAGGGAAAGAAGTGGATTGTAGGATGTTTCAGACAAATTTCTAACTAAAATAGTTTCAAAATGTCTTATCTCCTAAAGGCTTACATTTCAGTCACCTAGAAGCTTTTCTTAAGTGGCTGCTGCTGGATAAGTGAAACCCTGTGGTCCCAGATGAAATCAGTCAGGTGTCCCCTGTGTCCCTGCTGGTCTGGGGAGAAGTTATGCTTACTTTCCCCTTGAAGATCCCTCCATTTTCACAGAGAAAGACAGGCGAGAGCACGTCCCACAAACGCTGGTTCCTGCTGAACTCTGCTGGAGCATTTGGAGTGGCATAGGGCCTGGGGACTCCTGAAGGCTGTAAAATATATGGAGACACTCACCGGTTTTGCTAATTTAATAAGTCTAGCTCTTGAGGAAACTTTGATGGGAAGCCCTTGAGTCAATTATAGAGACAAAGTCCAAGTCAATGAGAAAATAGCTGAAATGTTGCTCAAATACGTGTTTCTTCTTAAGTCCTTCCGTGTTGGATGGGTTAATCTTCCTTTCCAGCACCAAAGAAGTGTGCTGTTTTCGGAACTCTCACAGGCAACAGTGGCCTAGCAGAAAGGAGTGGCCTTGAGTTTGAATCCACACTCTGCCACTTAGCAGCTGTGACGCCGGAGCAGTCACTTCACCCCTCTAGCTTGTGGGCTTCGCTGGACGTGGAATGATGGCGCCTGCTTCAGTGGGATGAGAGTGGGTGGGTGGCTCTTACAAGGGGCCCATGTCCTCAGGGATGTTTGCTGGGCAGGTCATTATGGGAACATGGAAAGAACTGTGGTTCGTTCATTCTTTCATTCTTCTAGAATGTTACTAAGCAAAAAGGCTTTGGACAGTAACTTGGTGGACAAGCTTCTTCCATCTTGTATTTAGGGCAGACAGTAATGTCTTTTTCTGGCTTCTTAAATTGTCCTTTGGAGGGGAGGTCAGGGGACAGCTGGCTTGCTGTCTAGTCTCTAGTTGGTCCAGGTTGACCTACCCCACTCCTCCACCCCCACTGGGGGGTAGAATCAGGTCTTGGTGAGTTGGTCAATATGCCTTATAATGCATGCATGCAAGGCAAAGCTCTCTGAGTCCAGTGGCAAATGTCTGAAGGGCAAAAAAAAAAAAAAAAGAAATTGGGGGTGGTTGTGGGTTAATAATAGATGATGCAGAAAAAGCATGGGTTTGGAGACTCTAAAGAAGTATAAATGAATAGGGGAAAAATGGCCATGGGAATTAATAGGCAACGCATAGACGAAAGTACAGTGACCAAGCAAGATATGAAAAGATGCTTAACTTCGTTGGTAACCACAGAAACGCAAACTCAAGTGGCAGTTGGGGCACCCTTCCACACCCACGAGAAGGGTGGGAAGCAGGCAGCCTGCTGGGGCCTGGGGCCGTGGAGGCCAGAGATGCCCAGGAATTGCCCCCCACGGCTGGAGGGAGGGAGTGCAGAGTGGCTCAGCAGCTGCAGGGCAGCTCGTCGGCCTCTGTCGGAGGTGACCATGGTGTGCTCTGCAGCCCAGCAGCTCTCCTTGTGAAACTGCCCTGAGAGAAACTTAGAAAGCCTTGCTGCAAGGCACAGGGAGACACATATGCAGGCACCCAAATACCAGGGCGTTGGCATCACAGGGCAAAAGTGGAGCTCGCCCAGTGCCTGTGAGCTGTGGGTACGTACACAGCGGTGTATTCATATTCAGTAGGTAAATGACATGAATAAGAGCCATCTCTGTCTAGGAAATGTGGTAGAGCCCCAGCAGCGTGAACTGGAAAAGCATGGTTGTAAAACCGTACATCCAGTGGCATGCCGTTGTGT